>JANHFX010004908.1:0-28429 GCA_027560015.1 Chloroceryle amazona | reverse complement strand
TCACGGGCTGCTAACAAGTCATCAGTAGCAGTTGTCTAGGACCCATTGTGAGATGCTTGGTCCAGGGGGAAGGAGCTGAGTGCTGCTCAGCATGTGGGACCCTGACCCTGCCCCCGACGGATATCCGGCCCTGCTCGGCGCCTTCGGACCCCTGCTCGGACCCCTGCTGGGAGCGGCGGAGGTTTGCTCCGGAGGAGAGTGCCAGACCTTTTCTCCACGGCATTGCTGCTTTCAGCGGGACTACTGCTTCACCAGAACTGTTTCACCGGGACTGCTACCACCACCCCAGCCGGCAGTGTCGGGTTGTATGCGGACTCTGTTTCGGGGTTTTTCTTTGTACCGTTGCATTTCTCTTGTTTTGTATTTGTGACTTGAGTCCCTTGCTGTTTTGGTTTTCAAACCGTTACAACAGGTGTAGATCTAGCATGCATGCAGGTCTCAAGAAAGTTGTAACTCTTACAATATCCATAAGGTATCAGACTGCAAGAAAATTTCTTCATTTGACACATTGGACTTAGCCCCGTATCTACAGCATGGCTCACCACACATATGATAGATACTTCATTAAAAGCAATGCCATCAGTGACAACTGTGTGCTAATTGCCATACAGTTGTGAGTATAGGAAGATATATAAATAAGAGGCAGAACGTAAAATTAAAAATAATTAAAACCACAAGAGAACATATAAAGAAATTTAGACTTCAAATTTCCAAATTTAAAATCTTTAATATTAAATTTGTATGTCTATTTTCTAAAGGAGATTTTTGGGTTCAGGTCTTCAGTTCGGTGGAGAAAATAAAACACTGCCCCTTACAGCTGAAAAACTTTGAAAAAACACTTCTGGACTCCAACTAGTCACCATAGCATTTCCAGTTGAGTCATTGATAGGTAATCATTACAGAAATATACCAAGATCAGTCAAGATGACTTTGCAGGAAAATATCCACCTTTTTTGATCCCACAGGGCTTAATTTGATTAACTTTTAATTAAGAGAAATTATATTTTAAAAGGCATATTTAAGTTATCTTGCTCAATAACAAGATGGACATCTGTAAAATCCAATCCCACAAATGCATAACAACATATGAGGGGAAGGCTGAGGTTCTCAACAGCTTTTTTCCTCAGTATTCACTGGCAACCTCTCTCTCAACACCTCCGAAGTTAAAAAATCACAAGGTGGGGACCAGGGCGGCGAAGTCCCTCCCTCTGTATATGAAAATCAAATTCATGACCACCTGAGGAACCTGAACATACATAAGTCTATGGAACCTGATGAGATGCACCCCAGATCCCTAAGAGAATTGGCTGATGTAGTCACCAAGCCACTGTCCATATCTGAAAATCCTGGCAGTCAGGTGAAGTCCCTGGTGACTGGAAGAAAGGACACATTACGTCCATTTTTAAAAAGGGTAAAAAGGAGGTCCCTGGGAACTACAGACATGTCTGCCTCAACTCTGTACCTGGGAAGATGATGGAGCAGATTCTCCTAGAAAGTCTGATAAGGCACACAGTGGACAGGGAGGTGATCAATACAGCCAGCATGGCTTTACTTGGGGCAAATCCTTCCTGACAAACGTAGTGGCTTTCTATGATAAAGTGATGTAAGTGGACAAGGGATGACCTATGGATGTGATCTACCTGGACATCTGCAAGGCCTTTGACACTGTCCCCCACAACATCCTACTCACCAAGTTGGAGAGATACGGATTTTATGGGTGGACTGCTCAATGGATAAGGAATTGTCTGGATGGTTACATCCAGAGGGTAGAGGTCAATGGTCAAAGTCCAGATGGAGAGCAGTGACAAGTGGTGTCCCTCAGGGGTCCATACTGGGGCCTGTCTTCTTTAACATTTCTATCAGTGACATAGACAGTGGGACTGAGTGCACCATCAGCAAGTCTTCAGACAATACCAAACTGAGTGGTGCTGTCAATATGCCAGAGGGACAGGATGTCATCCATAGGGACCTAGACAAGCTGGAGATGTGAGCCCAGGTGAACTTCATGAGGTTCAACAAGAGCAAATGTTCCAGCACCTGGGCTGGAACAATCCTCACTATCAACACAGGCTAGGGGATGAGGTGATAGAAATCAGCCCTGCAGAAAAGGACTTGGGGTGCTGGTGGACAAGAAGCTGGACATGAGCAGCCGGTGTGCTTGCAGCCCAGAAGGCCAATCGCATCCTGGGCTGCATCAAAAGAAATGTGGCCAGCAGATCGCGAGAGGTGGTTCTGCCACTTTGGTCTGGTGAGACCTCACCTGGAATACTGCATCCAATTCTGGAGCCCTCAGTACAGGAGGGACATGGACCTGATGGAGTAGGTCCAGTGGAGGGCCATGAAAATTATCAGAGGGCTGAAGCACCTCCCCTATGAGGACGGGATGAGGGAGCTGGGATTTGTTCAGCCTGGAGAAGACTCCAGGGAGACCTAATATCCACCTTCCAGTACCTAAAGGGGCCCTACAGGAAGGCAGGAAAGGGACTCTTTACAAAGTCCTGTAGTGACAGGATGAGGAGCAATGGTTTTAAATAAGAGAAGAGTAGATTTAGATTGGATGTTAGAAATAAGTTCTGTACCATGAGGGTGTTGATACCCTGGAACATGTTGTCCAGGGAGGTAGTTGAGGCCCCATGCCTTGAGATATTCAAGGTGAGGCTTGATGAGGCTTTGAGTAATCTGATCTAGTTGAGAATGTTCCTGCTCACTGCAGGGGGGTCATATTACATGATCTTTAGAGGTCCCTTCTGGCCCATACCCTTCTATGATTCTGTGATTCTATAATTTCTGCAACGGTGCCTGTTAGACAGCTACCAATAATTTCTATAGGTGTTAATGTACTTAGTAAGGTGTTATATGGCATCAGAAATTAATCAATCTCCCTTTCAATCCCTCTTAATACAGGTATGGAAGGCTTATAGAGTTCAGCTAAGCCAGCAGAGGAATAATGAATTAGCATAAAACAGCATAAGGAATTTTTTTTTTTTTTTTCATTGAAAAACCAAACACCACCACCAAAAACACCACCACCAAATCCTCCCTATCCCCTGCATCAATCTACACTCAGCAACTGCTTGCAGGAAAGAATATTAAGATTGTATGACAGGTTCTCAAATGTTAAGATATGCCAGAAGTGTTTGTCCAAGCAGACATAATTTGCCCTCTGTGTACAGCACACATTATGATAGAGGTGCTTTTCAACAATGACCGTAAACAACTTTTCCATGAGACCTGTCAGTCTTTGGGTGAGCAGAACAGATGTATTTTACACATGGAAAAAGGGGCAAGGATCTGTTGCCCCTCAGTGTTTGCAGACATTAGAATCTGTAACAAGCAAAGCACGGAAATATGCTTTGTATTTAAAAAACACTACTCAGTAAAACTGTGTTTGGCCTTGCATCCACCCCAGAGGATGTCTACAACCTTTAGAAAACAGGTACACTTTTGCATTGTCTGCTTTTTTCTTTGAGTCAGACACAACTGACCTTTGAAGTACATAGTCAAGGTTAGTGTAGGATAACCCTGAACTGGTAAGTCTGACAAAAAGCAAGACAAAAATGAGTTGAGATTTACCTGCACATTAATGTTCCAGATTTACAGGTGGACTTTCAACAAAAAAAAAAAAAAAGGCCCTAAAATTTGTATTAATTTGGTTTCTGCTACAGGTTAAAAGTTCTAAACAAGATCAATGTTTCTCAGATCAATACCTAGAATTTTGACAGTACAAGAAACTACAAATGGATTTTTAATATCTAGAAGTTCAAAATTGAATATTCTCTTGATCAGTAAGGAGTGATAGCACTTAATACTTGGAAAGCATTGGAAAAGTATTAACAAAACATTCCTAGGAAAAAAAATTGTAATGTGTTATTTTAAGTATTTAGGAATTAGGACAATAGAATATAAACAACTATTGAATCCAAAGAATGTGACGTGATGGCAGAGATAGCTTTAAAATCTCAGGATATCTTCACCCTTATACTCTCATACTATAACACAAGGGCTTGTGTCCCTTCATTTGAATTTGCTTACAAGACTCAGTAAACACAGCACTTATTTGACTGATACTACTATAAGTGGGATTTGGACTTTTATATTTTGTTGATGCATATACTGTCTCCTTGAGCTGAGACACTCATTCTCTAGAGCTGCCTGATTGTTGCACACAACAATCACACAATAATTGTGCTTTTATTTCAACAGAGCAAAACAGATGTATAACTACAGTTTACCTTTTGTTTTCCATTGTGACCTCATAGTGACATCACTATGAAGTCATAAACTTTGATTTAAAAGGGACACTATAATATTTTTGTACTGGTGTAAGTGCTCATCCATAGATTACTTATTTCATCAAGAAAATATTACTCAAATGTTAACACTACACAATTCTTTCTGAAAAACTTAGATGTAGTCAAAGTTCATCTCCTATATGATGATCAAGTCACTTTTGTAACTTTTATGTACTAATTTGATTCCTCCTCAAAACCATTTAAGCAGTTGATAATCAATGATTAGATGTTATAATTTAGTACTCTATTCAGACAAAGGAATGGAGCAGAAACAGGTTTTATAGAAATGCTTCCCGATTCTCACCCAAAGACTCAGAGTAGTGAGTCACAAGCCACCAGTTTAAGGAATGCTGTATTAGTCTTTTAATCGAAAAGCTGGACTTTCCATTTTGCAGTTACAAACAAGGAAACTAATTATCCAGAAAATATTATTTTATTTTTCACACCATTAAAATATTTTTGAACCACATCACACTTTATTCTAAACATTGCACCGATTATTTTTATTTCTTTTTCATGAAAGTGCAAGATTCAAGTACCATTATTTTAGGGGCAAAAAAGCTTCTTTAAAAGGTAACAACTTCAAATTAGTAACAAAATCCCTCATTCAGTGATGTAATCGTATGTCATATGCGAGTATGAAAGAAATTAAGAAATTTGCTAGAGAACTACTGAGCAATTAATTTTCCATTGTTGGCAAATGGCACACAGAAGGGGGCTTTGCTAGAGAAAGAGTAATTATATCTGACTTGTTAGAGTGCGTGATAATAGCAAACAACAATGGTATTCCTGTTCAAGTAGTCTGAAATTAGATGGTTATTTATAATACTGTATGTGTCCAGCATTATAACCCACTGGTCAACATACTGAAGCATCATCAGTCTTCAAGAAAACAAAAAGTGAGTTCCCCAATAAACATGAGTTTTATTGTTGTTTTGCTTGGCAAGCTATTGTTGACAGAAGGCCAAAAGTTTGGTATTGTCACAGGTCCTTCTATACTAGTGCCATGAGGTATCACAAACTCTTGTGTGACTACAGCAGCAACAACTTCTCCAATATATATCTCATACAGTCATCACAGACAAATATAGTCTACCTGCAAGACAACCAGACTGTCTACCACAATAAGCAAGAAATATTTAAGCATACAATTGTTCTTAAATAATCATTTTGTAGCTGGTGTATCTAATTTAGCACTCTCTCATGTAGTTTGCATTTCTTGTAAACAAGTGACACATACTTGGAGAAATACTGTTGTTTCTAAGTTTCGAATTCTTCGCAGTAAATGATTTTTTATGTGAGCAACAGAGCTCATTGTGCAGTCAGTTCTTATGCCTTTTAATGATTTTTTTTTTGTGATCTTACTGGATTTCCACATTTAATTATGTGGTCTAATCTATTTCCCATGACAGCATGCATTTACACAAGTCATTATTCTTCTTTTTGATTATGTGATGTGATACATACGAGTGTAATTAACACCTTTGGAAAATTCAATCTCCATCATGTGAATGTGCATATTAATTAAGAGGTCCAAGAGGTAGATGATATTTTAAAATAACTTAGATTTTATTGCTTATTACTATGCTTATGAATGTACAGCAGATTTTAAACATTCTTACAGATATATAGCAAGACTGGATATACAATAGCCAACTTTTCTGATTCAGCATTCAGTGAATGCCAAAAAGAAAAAAACATACGTTATCTGCGATTGCGTATGTCTTCTATAATGCCAAATTATATATATGGCAATGGTCAAATAAATCAATTCTTTATTTTAATATAACTGGAAAATTATTACAGTATCAAACTGCACATTAGAAATACCTACTTTAACTTACTTAAGATGTAAATACAAATTGTTTGGTTAAAGCTAGAAAAAAAAAATCACAGAAAATCTGTTCTGGATAAAACTTATTTTTTACTGTCTTATTTCATTTTTGTGGGGAAATTAAAAAAAAAAATATATAGACATATACTCTTAAAATATCCTATGGAGATTCCGTCTCTAGTGCAATCCTACTACTTTTTCTGGAGATATTTTATCAGGTTTAGCAGATGCAGATTTATTACAGAAGCCAAATAAAACCTACACGACAAAACCCCACATATATACACAAAACTCAGTTCACAAGTTCAATAAATTCATCCACAGTGATTTTGTTAAGTCATCATGATAATGCTATCAAGAGATAAACCCAAAGACAAATGAATGCTTTAAAGAACACTATGGAAGTTTCTGGATATTCCAGATAAGGTTAGTCTGGCTCATAGATCCAATGTATTTAATTGTACATCATTCATTCTTGTGTATTATTTCACCTTAAAGTATTCCAAGCTTACTTATCAATCTGTTGTCTATAAAAGTCTGTGACTACTAGTCTACAATAAGCAACCTCACTGTCAGGAGATCTTGTCACAAAGTGCACTGTGGCAACCTTGTCACAAAGAGATTCTAACTGATTAGTTCTGTTTATTATAATATTTAGTGAGTACTGATAAATTTGTTATACTACAGAACAGAGATAGATCTAAGAAAAGTACTAAGAAGAAAATGGGTTACAGTTAAAACATTATGACATGACCACAAATGTTTATTTATAAGACACAGAGTATGTCCTTGTCTTACATTTCACCCTGTGCATGCACAAAATTTTACTTTTTCCTGTACACATTCTTTTTTAAAGAACTGAATGCAGAGGCTTAGTAAGAGTAAGCTGTTGAAAATAATGGATAGAAGATCCTGAATGTTTACTTAGAGGGGAACATACAGCTGTCAGACAAGAAGTCCTGTTCTTACATGAAATGTCAGCCATGTAGGCATGTCACCATGCCTGATAAAAGAGGAGTGCTTCCTGAATTTTGGGGCTTTATAAAATGGAAAGTTAACCCACTACAAAGGTGTTAAAGTATTAATCTACACAGTATAAAGCAGTAGAGGGTTTACAAGATTATTCCCTAAAACTTTGCAGTGCAGGAGATATATTACCAATATTATGGAAGCGACCAAGATCAAACATTAACTAGGCATGAGTTTAAGGACAGGTATAGAAGTGCATCCCATAACAACAGTGACCACACTCTTCTGCAGACACAGTCTATGAACCAGTAACTTGCAGAGATCAGTACTAAGAGTGGCCATTTCCCCCAGAACAGGACAGAAATAAGCCTTCTGCTAACAAACATTTCACTGTATTTCTGTATAAATCAGAACTCTGACAGTACTTTCTCCTTTGACAAATTAAAACTTGCTGCTTCAGTCAACAGTTGCTCCTTGTGGGGCTGGTAGATTGACAGACAGAGGTGCTGAGAACCCGCTCCCTTTCCTCTTTCTCATTTAAATTATCCATTGTTGGAATGAACCCTTGCAAGTTTTAAGCTCAGTGTTAGTCTGGAGCACCAACTGAAAAATCATGCTTGGTACTAGATGAAACAAATGTAAACCCACAAAAAGTTCATGAGATATAGAAGAAATGACACAAAATAAAACAAAAACAACCAAACAACAACCAAGCAAAAACCCCACAAACAAAACCCAATGCAAAACAAAACAAAACACAAAGAATCAATACCTACAAATCCCAAAGAAGATGAAACTCTTCAAGAATGTGTGAAAAGCCAGCTAGTTGCTAGATTGTGTTAAAAAATTATAAGAATATCTATTCTCATAGGAAACATATCTATTAAGAAATATAAATTACTATGAGAAATCAAAAAGTAAAATAAATTTTTGAGGCTTTTATAATACATTTAAACTTTGAGGTTATGTATATGGAGCTATACAACACGTATAAAATAATTTAAGGCCAAGGTACAGCTGGGTCTTGAGATTCAAAATGGAAGGCTACAATGCAATACAAATTTCATCTTTCATAAGACGTTGAAAATGTGTCAAACTGCAGAAAAAACAGACAGGATTGCACAGTCTGGGGAGAAAACAAATAACCTGTTCTAGCAAACCACAAATACAATGTTAATATACATGACAAATGAAAGTGAAGATAGCAAGTTGCAAAATGAAATCTGTATGATCCTACAAGAAGCAACGTGCAAGATGGCTTGAGTCTAACAAGCTTCCCAAGTTGCTACACTTTGAATCAAAGAGTTTTTTGTGTTGGAGGGGTACAAGAGTAAAAACATTTGCAATCACACATAAAAGCTTGTGATAAAATTATAATGAGATATAACAAAAATTTGTGGATACAAAAGCACTCTTGCAAAACAGTTTTTGCTTTTGAGGTAAATATTAACCAGAATTCTAACTACAGGAACTCAGTTCCAGTTCTGCTATATTATTTACATTTTCTCCTAAATTCTGTCCAACACACCATTAAAAACAACAGACCAGACAATAGCATGGCCCAGACAAAGCACTTCATCTGTTAAAACTTATGAAGAAATATCAGATCTACAATGCATGCAGATCATCCACAAGAGAGAAGGGCTCAATGAAAATGGTTGAGATATGTTTTCTTTTGGAACAAATGGAGAGATGCAAAAGGCAAATTAACCTGGCAGTATGTAATGCCATTGTGCAGCACCCTCACCTTGTTGCAAGCCACTCTATTTCTTGCCTCTGCACCACTAACCCATGCATATGTGTGCACAGATCCTATCATACATATACTGTCTTTGTAAACCTGATCCTATTTGTATACCAGCACCCACACAAGCACACTTCTCTGTACATAACAGAATTTGAAGAGAAAAGTGTACATGCAGGTTGGGTTACCCTACACATTTGTAGTATGTGACTGTGACTATTGTAAATTAAATTATTTTCTGGGAATGATTAAACCTGATTTAAACACTGCCTTTAATGTCATGAGTACATGCATTTAATTAAACTGGGAAAATATGCTTCAGTCTGGCTTCTCTTTGAAATATTGTTCCTTAACACCTTTTTTTTTTTTTTTCCACAGAAGTTTGAAATACTCTCCACAACTCTCTAGAACATTTCAGCTATTATATAGCCACAGAGTATAGAGACTACAAATCCTATCATTTGCTAGCATTAGCATACTCATCATCCTACTGTGCTTTAACAAATCTTCTTTTTGAAATGCTTTTCATACACCAAATTATAATCACTTTACTTCCTTGGAAAGCACTGAGTAGTGAAGGAGAGGTAAGCATATGACAAGCATTAAAAATCTTTGAAGAAAATGTATCTTGAAAATGTAGTCTCTATGTAGTCTAAAAGTCCGGTATAGCTTCACTATAGTTTGGTAGTAGCAGTATAAATGCACTGATCCAAGCAGTGTAGAACCCCATCAAGCTAAATATAACTTCTGCTATCTACCTACAGCTAGCACTTGATGATTTGCTGTTTTGTTGGGTTTTTTTTGTTGTTTTTTTTTCAATTAGCATTAAAAGTGCGTGAAAAGATATTGTGCAATAAAAATAAACAAAGACTTGAGTTTAACAGTAGCCTTGTGTCAGTTGCATTCCTGAAACTTAAAATGATACACATTACCCATATCTATCTCAACTATTTCTAAGGCACCTATTGTTTTCATATCTGAATGCCAAAGTCAGTGTAAAACTATTTACTACCCTGAACATCATAAAGTACTAAATAACAGAATCACAGAATCATTGCAGTTGGACAGGACCTCTAGAGATGATCTACTCCATCTACACCATCACCCCACAACCACCACCAGAGGAGGTTTTCCCAGAGCATATTACACAGGATTGCATCCAAGAGGGTTTTTAAAGTCTTTAATGAAGGAGACTCCACAACCTCCCTGGGCAGCCTGTTCCAGTGCTCTGTCACCCTCACAGTAAAGTTTTTCTTGATGTTGAGGTGGAACTTCCTGTGTTAGTTTGTGACTGTTGCCCCTCATCCCATCACAGGGCAAAACTAAAAAGAGACAGACCCCTTCTACTTGACACCCACCCTTCAGACATTTGTAAACATTAATAAGATTCCTTCTCAGTCTTCTCCAGACTAAATGGCCCCAGGTGTCTCAGCTTTTTCACATTAAGAGAGATGTTCCAGTCCCTTACCTGTCCTAATAGCTCTCCATTGGACTCTCCCTAGCATTTCCCTGTCCCTCTTGAACTGAGGAGACCAGAACTGGACACATTAAGTCTCATTAAGGCATAGTAGAAAGGGAGGAGAAACTCCCTCAACCTGATGGCCACACTCTTCTTTATGCACCCCAGGATACCATCGGTATTCCTGGCCACAAGGGCACATTTATGTTCCATGGATATTGTCCACCAGGACCCAAAGGTCCTTTTTCATGGAGCTGCAGGTCAAGCCCTAAGTGGAGTGTGAAGTCCATGGTCACGAGAGCAGATTTTGGCCTCTTTGGTTTTCTGCTTGGTAGAACTACCTTGGGATAAAGCCCTGGAGGGAAGATGGGACCAAAAAAGCTGATTAATATTCAAAGACCACAGCTGCCAAGCTCAGAAACAATGTGTCACAACAAAGAAGTCAGGTAAGAAACACCAGGAGGCCTGCATGGATGGACAAGTAGCTCTGTGATAAAATCAAGCACAAAAGTGAAGCCTACAGGAGGATGGAAGCAAGGACAGGTAGCCTGGGAGGAATACAAAGCAATTGTCCAGGCAACCAGGGATCAGGTTAGGAAAGCTGAACGCCTGACAGAATTATATCTGGCCAGGGACATCAAGGGCTGCAAGAAAACCTTCTACAGGTACATCAGTGATAAAAGGAAGATTATAAAAAATGTGGGCCCTCTCTAGAAGGAAATGGGAGACCTGCTTACCTGGGACATCAAGAAGGCTGAGGCACTCAATGATTTTTTGCTTCAGTCATCATTAGCAAATCTTCTAGCCACACTGGAGAAGTTGCAAAAGGCAAAGGTAGGGACTGAGAGAATGAAGAACTGCCCACCATAGAAGATAGGGTTCACAGTCATCTAGGTAAACTGAAGGTGCACAAGTCCATGGGACCTAATAAGATGCATCTGTGGATCCTGAGCTAACTGGCTAATGAAGCTGCCAAGCCACTCTTCATTCTATTTGAGAAGCTGTGTCAGTCTGACTTGAAAAAGGGAAACAACCCCCATTTTTAAAAAAGGAAAAAAGGAATACCTGGGAAACTATAGGTTGGTTAGGCTTACCTCTGTACCTGGCAAGATTAAGATCCTTCTAGAACTTCTAGATCCTTCTAGAAACTATGGCACATGGAAAATAAGGATGTGATTGGTGACATGGCTTCACTAAGAGCAAATGTGAAAGGAATTTGTTGAGGGTGGTGATTCTCCCTGTTTGCTCTGGTTTTGTGAGACCCCATCTGGAGTACTGTGTGTATCTCTGGAGCTCTAACACAAGGAGATGGACCTGTAGCAGGCCCAGAGAAGGGCCAGAAAGATGATCAGAGAGCTGGAACACCTCTCATAGAGGGACAGGCTGAGAGAGTTGGGGTTGTTCAGCCTGGAGAAGGCTTCAGGGAGACATTATAGCAGCCTTCCAGTACTTGAAGGAGGCCTACAAGAAAGCTAGGGAGGGTCTTTTTACAGGAGCTTGAAGTGATAGGACAAGGGGTAATGGCTTTAAATTGGAAGAGGATAGATTTAGATTAGATGTAAGGAAGTTCTTCACTGTGAGAGTGGTGAGACACTAGAACAGGTTTCCTGGGGACGCTATGGATGCCCCATCCCTCAAAATGTTCAAGGCCAGGTTGGATGGGGCTTTGAGTAATCTCATCTAGTGGAAGGTCTTAGTGCCGGAGGCTTTGAAATAGATGATCTTTAAGGTACCTTCCAACCTCCTATGATTTGATATACAAGAGACAAAAAAAGACTGAACATTTCTTATTCACTGAAAAGTATTAAGGCAGCAAATAATAAAGGCCAAAAAATTCAAGCACATGCATGCCATGACTTCATATTTCCAATTAAATAGCTATAATTTAGTTGCTGTGTTGCACTGACCTTAATATCCTGCTCCGTATGCTTATGCTTCTACCTTCTCCTCCCTTTCCTACAGAAAGAATTTTTTAATGGAAAATAAAGGAAAGCTGACTTCCCACTGAGTTAACTAAAGCTGTATGATTTAAAGCATCTAAACATTCCACCCGTGACCTCTGGACATGTCTCATTCACACTGGCTGCTCACAAAACATGCCTTTTACATAATATACCATCGCCTCACTGTGTAAATGGATGCATATGTTGACACTGTGTCATATAATTGTATGCTTCATCACATAACAAAAAAAATAAAGGTATTTTGACAGTTCGCAACCAGTCCTTGCAAGGCCGAATATTCCTACCCTATGACTAAAAATAATAATTATTCATGTGAAAGGATAATAGTTACATACTAAAGAAAATATTTTGGTGTCAACAGTTCTACATCCCAGGCCCTTCACAAGGGGAGAGCTATGTGCCTTATGAAATAAATGGGGGAAGAACCAAGTTCCCAGAACAATTCATAAACTTGCCAGCCATTTCTTGACTGTATCTGAATGCCATTTCAGAGCCTCAAAATCAGGGAGTTAGGTGCAATCTAAATGATTTGTTCTGGTGCACTGCATTTGCAGTGGCTGCATTTGGCATTACTGAAACACACAGCAGTATCTTTAGTGTCACAATTTAGTTTTTATGTGATCTATATACACAAACATATCATAAGAAAAACAAAGGGAAATAATTTATAAACCGGTATTTTGTAAAGTCACAGTGGTTTTCCAACTTCTTGGTGGCTTGAATAAAATCAGGTTATTAAAGTTTGTAATGCCTGTGTGAATGATGAACTGAAGTGATGTATACACTAATTTAATGACTATTCTTAAACTACAAACAGATTAAATTAGAAATACATCAAAATTGCAGCACTAAAAAGAGAAGGACATAACTATGGTGGAACAAATTATATGCACTAAAACCAGAATGGATCCTCTATAGTACAACATTCCGGACTACGTTCACAACTACTCCATTTTCAAAAGCATTTTTTTGTTTATATTAGCTGCCTAAAATGGATTATGTAATATGGAATTAAAACCACTGTGCTGCCTATGTAGCCAAAACACCTAGAAACCACATGCCTATCACACAGCATCTCAGTTGTCTAAATAGATAACCAAATCAGTATCAATAACTACAGACTTGATGCGATTTAGCAGTAGTGCTTCTGCTTCCATTCATATGCCATATACTCTAATCACATACACTATTGCTTAAGACAAGTGTTTTTTCTCCTCCACTTATGAAATACTATTCTGCTTTGCAGGTCCTCAGGTAATATATTGTAACTCTCTGCTTGAGTGTCTACTTCTCTACTTGCTGAAAATAAGTATGCTTCTAAGATGATCCATAACTACAGTATTTTGCAGACCCAATATTTCACACATTTTGGAAAAACCCAAGCATTTCCTTCACCTCATGTCATATTGAAGAAGTTACTTTACCCAAAATCAGAACATACTCAAGCTCACTAGAAATGCATTTAAACAAAATTCTACTTCTTAATACTATGCCAGCATTTTCATGTTGCCCAAACCTGATTGTTCACTTCATATGTGTCTCTTTTAATATCTTTCCTTTCCCTGTCATCTTAAACTGCCTACAATAACTGTCATAACACATACATACTCACAAATGATAATTTCCTTCTGTAAACTTTCACAAATTCTTATTTATTTTCATCTTATGGTGTAAAACAGGTTTTTCTTTAAGTATGAAGGTATAAAATAAAAATCCTTTCCAAAGCTAAAAATATTATTTTACCAAGGGAGTATTTTAACTACACAAATACATACACAGTCAACATTTAGGCACAATTGTATACTATGTGCAATGGACATACCAAGTCACATAGCTGTGGTGTATATTTAATTTCAGACAATTCCTTCTGTCACAATGCAGAGGAATCACCTTTGTACTTAGCACTGAATCCACAAATCCTGATGAGAGAACATCATGATGCTGACAGAAGTGAAGCAGTACAGAAACCAAGAGGTCAACTTACATTAGGAATAACATTGCTATCAGATTAGTTTAACTGTATTGCATCATATATGAAATTTCATAACCAAGTATTTACAAGTTTAACTCAATATTGAACAGCACTACAGAATGCAGAAATCACTGTACATTACTTTTTTCTGCATTCTGTATGATTTAATCACTATGTAAAAAGTAACACTGACCAAATAAAGAATATATTCCAGATATTACTAAAACCACAAAACCAAAATTTTAAACTGTGCTTCATTAAGAACAAAATTTAAAGTGGAAAGAAGTGTTAATCTGCAGACAGAAAAATAATTTGATTAAATCATACTAACATATAACTAACCCAATAAGTGCTTCCACTCCTTTTCAATTGGAAAGGTAACAAGCAGAGCACTGATCCTCAACAAGCAGACAAAATAAAAGCATATATGAAAACGTTTCTTTTATATCTATTTAAAAACAAACATATCACTTCTCTGTTAGTCTATTATTTTTCCTTATTTATTAAAAAATACTAGCAATTCCATGAGTCCAATAGTTTTATTCTAACAATACAGTCAGTATAATGGAAACTATGATCTTTTATGCTATGAAATACTGCCATCTGATGTCTATTCCAAAGCATGGTCTTCAGATAGCTGCAGTGGCTTTATAAAACTAGACAAACTGACCTGTTGGACATCGATGAATCAATGACATCAGTAAGACCATTAACATTTGTTATAGCAGGCCCAGAATCATGCTTTAAGTTGCAGTATGTTACAAAGATAATTCTGAAAAAGGAAGGTATTGGTCCATAGATCAGCAATTTTATTTCCCTTTTTCTTAAAATGATAAGAACTAAGTCAACAAGAACCATTAGCTTGATAACCTGCATTACAGGTTTAGTGGGTTTGCCACATATACAAAGAGGTAATATGTAACATGCATAGCATAGCAGGATAAGGCCTTTTAACAAGAAAATTGAACTTGGCACCATTTACATGAATATCTACTTAAAATGCTTTTCTGTACTTGGTCAACAGGTTAAATTTCTGATTGTGGAAAAAGCAAGCAAACAAACAAAAACAACAAAACAACCACATAAACACCACCCCCCCCCCCAAACAAAACAAACAAACCAAACAAAAAAACACACAAAAAACACACAAAAAAAACCCAAAAAAACAAAAACAAAACAAACCAAACAAACAAACAAAACAAAAAAAAACACAAAACAAAACAAAAACAAACAAACAAACAACAACAACAACAACAAAAACAAAAACACAACAAAACAAAACAAAAAAACCCCACACAACACCCAAACCCAAAAAAGAATTTAAAAAATCCCTGGGAGGACTAAATGTGATCTTCACATGTTCAGGACCACAATGATTTTAATTACTATAAAGAGTCTCATAATATAATGATTTAAGAATCTGTTGAGCTAACCTATGTAGCACCTAGCATGTATATGTAGTATGAAAACTCTCAACCATGGTCATGAAGTTAAATGAAAGACTGCTTTTATTATGGACTAGAAACATGAACAGCCTTCACTTTAATAAAAAGCAGAGGTCTAACTTCCAACAATATCGAGTAACTACTATGTGAGTTAGATGAAATGAGTGTAATACAGTCAGAACTGGGGAGAAGACAAGGCAGAAAAAGGGCAGTAGCATTAAGTCACCTACCCAGGTGCTAGAATAAAGCCTTGAAAGAAAACTATCCCATAAGGAAAAATTACAACTTCCAGTTTAATGTGTCTAATTATACATTAAAAAAAGACAGCAAAATACTTCTTTTTTTTTTCCTATAAAAATTCTATTTCATTAAGAAATTCCCATTAAAAATATTTTTAAATGTGTTTTCCCTGATTAATTACTTTTTCTGGGCTCTTCCCCATCCTACTACTGAAATGTGATCACTGCAAGTGGTCTGCTTAATTCCACCAAACCCAGATCTTTACTGCTTCTGTTGAAATAAGAACATTTCAGAGCTGATACATATCACATTTCTAAAAGTTAATACTGATAATACTTTAAGCATGGCCATTACTCAGTGAACAGAGAGGCAGCGGCACCGGTAAGTTCTGTGGGTGTGCACTAAGTTTGAGGCAGACAGGGGGTCCCTGAAAACCAAGGAAACCCGAGGGAGGAAAGGGAGACCCAACAGGAGTCAGCAGCTCTCACATGTGAGGCAGTGAGACTGACCTGGCTGCAGGCATGCCAGGGCAACCTTGAAAGTTTTAAAAATGGCAGAACTGGAAGTGATGCTCAGACAGTGAGCAGTGAGGCAGCCATGGCCTTCTCTCTCATTGGAACACAGCCAGGAGGGCGTGCAGCAGGACACATGGGTGTCCTGTATCCTGTTTGCTGACCAACAGTACAAGGGAGTGTATAAAGGATCTCCAAAAATGGTCAGCACTCACCTGAGAATCAAAACCTCTGCTGTCACAAAGACAGCACCTTTGAAGTCTGATGTGTCCACCAGACAGACCTGGCCAAGAAGGCCATTGCTTGAAGGAACACAGACACCCAGACAAACACGTAGCTGTCCAGGTCTCTGGCTGCAGGGAGTGCCTGAGCCTAGCACTCATACTGGAGGGCAGCAGAGATACCACCTGTGTGAGGTGCAGCCAGGTGAATGATCTGCTCAGCCTGGTAGCCTGGTGGCAGAGCTCAAAGAAGAATTGAAAAGATCAAGGAGTATCAGTGAGTGTGAGAGGGAGATAAATGGGTGCAGCCACACCCTGAGGCACAGGCAGCAGAGGAAGCTCCACAAAAAGCAGAGAGTGATCCCCTCCCCTCTTGCTACCAGGCAGAAGGAGAGAAATAGGGGGGAGGGGGAACAGGTCCCTGCATAGGGGGGCAGGTGAATCCCCTACCAGCCTCCATCACCTTCCCTGTTGCTCCAACAGGTATGGGGCCCTGCAGTTTAAAGGCCAGGGAAATTATGTAAATGAGTCTGAGCAGAGGGTTGACTGCCAGCCCCATGCATCAGAACCGTTTGTGTTAAGAAATAATGAAGGGTTATTGTTGTAGGTGATTCCTGACTGGATCCATCCCACAGGGTAGTGCTGCCTCCCTGGGGCCCTGGTCAGAGACATTACCAGGAAACTCCCTGATCTGGTACAGACACCAGATTATTACCTATTGCTGGCAATGCAGGTTGGAAGTGATGAGATTGTGGACAGAAGTACAAAAGTGATTAAAAAGGATTTCAGGGCATTGAGGAGATTGTTTGAAGGCTCAGGTGAGCAGGTGGTGTTTTCCTCACTCTGTTCAGGGGCAGGAAGGACACTGAAAGGGCCAGGAAAACACACCTGATTAACACATGGCTCAGATGCTGGTGCCACTGGCAGAGTTTTGGCTTTTGTGATCATGGGGAGATTCACAGGGCACCGGGCCTGCTGACAAAAGAGGGTTCATCCATCTCAAAGAGAGAAAAGGGTTCTTGCTCATGAGTTGGCAGGGCTTGTTGAGAAGGCATTAAACTAGGCTCAAAGAAAGAAGGGTAAGAAACCAGGCTCACTTCAGATGAGCCTAAGGGCAGCATGCCACTGTTGGGTGTAAAATCAATAGCCCAGCTCAAGTGCATTTACACCAGTGCACGCAGCATGGACAACAAACAGGGAGAGCTAGAAGCCATAGTGCAGCAGGACAGCTATGACATAGTTGCTGTGATATATGTTCACTTGATTCATGCCAGTGTCAAGCAATGCAGGGGCTGCGTGGTGGAAAGTGATATCCTTTAGCCTTCCTTGTATAGCTGCTGGAACATATATGGCTCCTGTTCAAACTGGTTTTGTTGTTAGCTGCGCAGTGTTAAGCAAGGGGAGCCTCTAAAGCGCAGGTGCTGAGGAGGCTGCCTCTGGGGGCCTCTAAAGCACAGGCACTGAATAAAGAAGCTTCTGTAAGCCTCTAAAGTGCATGCACTGAAGAAGCCTCTAGAAGCCTCTAAAGCGCATGCGCTGAAGGAGATACGCCTTCATTTGCAAAGACCCACCCTTTTATGAATATGTATGAGTAAAAGGAATATAAACAAAAACCAGGAACTGTGCAGGTGTCCGTCTAGGTAGAGCAGAGATGCCCAGTGCACCCAGCGCTGTTTGCTTGCCTGTATTCGCTTAGTAAATTAAATTGAAATTCCCATTAGGGACTCAGTTTTTTTCATATAGAACAGTTGCCATCACAGAAACGTGGTGGGATGACTCCCATGACTGAAGTGCTGCAATGTATGGCTACAATTTTTTCAGAAGGGATAGGTAGGGAAAGAGAGGTGGTGGGGTGGTTCTGTACGTTAGGGAGTGTTTTGATTGTATAGAGATTGATGACAATGATGGTGATGGGAAGTCTTAATAAAATGTTATGTAAGTTCTCAGTACATTTTAATACCTGCCAATTGCCACCTTCTCAAAGAACTGATATGATATTTATGGAGTAATGCTTATTAGAGAAATGGCACACATCCTCTGATATATTAAACTCTCTCAGACAAAGGTATGGAAAACATGCTATACTAAGTATTCCAAGGAAACTGCAGGCTCCTGTGTTTACTCTGTGTATTCGATCTAAGCAAATTTTCAAGAATATCCAAATGGTACCTAAAATAGCATTAAAAGACCAAATCAGGTAAACTTTCCAAATAATAATTTGAAAGACATACATTTAGAAGTATATTTTCAGAAGGAGATTAGCATAAAGTAAGAACAGCTTGTGGTATACCCAAATTTAGGTGCAGTATGTTTATCATCATCAACAAAACGGTTGCTGTCCTTAAAGATTTAGAGCACTTCTATTCTCAAGAAGGTCCTAATAAAAACTGTTTTCATATTATCAGCTAATTTCCATCTTGCAATTCAGTGAAGTTTGTTGTACTTAGTAACTTCATTTATTATATTAAGTATTTGGAAATATTGTCACAATACTATAAAAATAAGTACTGCTCAGTTGCTGATTCACTCAAATCAGCTACTGGATTTTTGTTCTCTTTTCTGTGCATGTCAGAAACAACAGAGGTAAGAGAAAACTAGGGTTATGATCATAAAACAAGTAGATGCAACATCTACGTATTACACTAAGACCAGGGTCCATTCTAAGAAAAAACAGGAAGATTTTGCAATCCATGCACAAGGATTTCAGTAGTATTTCATGCAAATGTCAGAGAAAACAGTTTTATACTTTCAGAATAATTTGCTAAGTGGAATACAAACTTCTAGAACTTCTAGAGATCCAAAACTAAAACAGCAGTACAATGTCTTTCTGAAGAATTTATTGATAATAGAGAATCTCAAAATTCTTTGCAAGGTTCTAAAATTCTTTCTGCAATTTATGCTGCTACAAAAATTGAATTAAGGATATTTTCAGAAGACATTTTAAACAATGGAATAAAATACTATAAACTGAGCACGTTGGGAGCCATCCACTTTGGTCCTTTAAATAATACTGTAGATGTTCTGTCGAAGACCTTCATCTTAAAGACACTCATTGCCATACACTCACACAAGAAAACAAAACAAATAAACTGAGGGAAAAAGTCATCTCAAGACCAGTGTACTCAGCATTTGTTTATAAATGAAATCACTATGGCAACACTGTATAGGATAGCCTGGAGATTTCCTTCTAACCAGATTAGGTGTTCTTTAACTTAAAGAAAAAGATTAAGAAAAACTGCTTCTGTAATCATGAGCTTCCATTAGAAAGGACTGCCAAAACAGTCCTATTTAACTATACAAAAAAGATATCAACGTTTGAAAATAAAATTATTTTACTATACCAAGCCTTGGAAAAAAGGCCTCATCCAGTGTGACAGGATAGAATATCTAACAGATAAGTGCATTAAAAGAGAATTCATAGCTACATAGCTACTGGAAAAACTTTAATATCACAAATGCTTCAGAGTTTGAAGATTTCTACTTAGACAGTTGAGCTTATGAAGGTACTGCACTTTTTCCTTTATAGTTTCCTAGAGAGTATGATTTCCATAAATCTTTCTTCAATCAGCAATAGGTATTTGTGTATTTGACAATTCCATAGTGTGTCTCTCTCCATGTCAGCAAGTATAACTTAAATGGTGTCAGGCAACCTTTTGTGGATATAAATGGAAATTTAATTCTATCCTGCATAATTCTACCCTGAAGTCTTAAATACTATTAATTTGTTCTGAATGTACAGAAAAAAAAAAAAAAAAAAGTATAAAATTAATTTTGGTTGCATATGGCTTATAACCTTTTTGTGTAATAAGAGATCTTGTTTTGTATAAGCAACTTTATCCATCCTAGTATTTGCCCAAAGATATGGAGTTTTCCTTTAACTTTTGCAAGAAAGAAACTATGAAACCAGAGCACAATGCACACCAGGAAAGGGTAATATATTAATAATGCCTTAAAAGAAAATGGTAACAAAGTTAATTTTTTTTTTGGTGCATATAACTAGAAATACCCCAAATATTTTATTGAAGTACATCATATGGCATATGTAATTACACAGGATTAAAATTAAGATTAGATATGAAAGTGAAATATGGATTCTCTCAGATACTCCAAAGTAATGCAACAGAATTTAAATAAGAGGCTCATATTGTAATCTGTCATGTAAAAGAAACGAATATATTTATGACAGCAAGCAAGCATAATTAGCAGACCTTTAAGACTGCCCAAAACTAATATTATTGAGAAGTTTTGTGCCTGAGCCTATGTCTACTGACTTTAAATGGAGACAGGAACTGTCTATAAAGGTAGGACAATGAATTAAGAGATCATCAGTCCTCTGTCATCCTTTACAGGAAGAATCCTAAACCAGCAGCAGCTCTTAGCTAATATAGAATTATACACATCTGTGCATCAGATACACATCACTGTTTAAGGGACACTTCTGTTTTCAGAGTAGTTAATGTTTGAAACGTCCTTATTGGATATATTTGTAATGAAAATGTCCATTTTCTTCATTTAGAAAGCTGAGAACAAGAACATTTCTCAGATCTTAATAGAATATTTTAAGCATTTGTATAACTTCCCTGGACTGAAAACAAACCAAAGTAACAAGACAAAAATTATGTGAAATGTTTGAGTTGTAGTTGCAAAATCCAAAATCACTAGGCTGCAACTGAAAAATCTGCTTCTAGCTGAGCTATTCTGAGTGCACTGTAAACACTATATGGCAAACATGGTAGTTGCAGTGGCAAGATAATGAAGTATGTACAGCACATAGGATCCCAGAGTGGGAGAAAAAAACAGAAAAAAAACATCATACCTGAAAACTCCCTGACATTTTTTAGCAACATCTTTTTGGCCTTTTTTTTCATCTTGCTTTGCCATAATCTTTGAAAGCAGATACCCTCTTGTACTTTGTCACCATTCAAATACAGTTTGAACATTATTAATGAAATTACTAATAGTTTTTTCCCAGTAATAAAACGTTTCTTTCTTTGTTGAGACACATTTAGTCTTGAGCACTCAAATATCTGACTTCCTGTTTTCTTCTGTACCTCCAGACTGATACTAAATCTGAGTTTTCTGCATCTGTAAGAGATAATCACAGCCATGATAACACTACTCTAGTGTGGTTGATGCACTGGAGGGCAAGGCTGCTATTCAGGACATAAACAGGTTGGAAAAATAGGTGGACGGGAATGTCAGGGAGTTCAATGAATGTAAATGCAAAGTGTTGTAGCTGGGATGGAATATTCCCATGCAATAGCACAGGTATTTTTCTGTCCTGAAAACAACTTCCCAGAAAAAGACTGAGGGTTCCTGGTGGACGACAACCTAACAAGTTTCAGCAGTGTGCTCTTGCACCAGCAAAGGCCAGCCACATACTGAGCTGTATTAACAAAAATGTTTTCAGCAAACTGAAGGAAGTGATTTTCCATGTCTTAAGACCAGATGGAGAATACTCTTGAACTGGACTTTCCAGTGAAAAAAAGACACTGGCATGGAGTGAGAACAGCCACAAAGATGAGTCTAACAGAAGTGGGTTTGTTCATCTGTAAGAAGAGAATGCTAAGCCAAGGTCTTACTGCTATCTGCAGCTCCCTAATAGAAAAGTGTAAAGAAGATAGAGTTAGCCTCTTAGCAGAGTTGCATGGAAATAGGACAAGTGGCAGCAGATACAAATTAGAACATGTTAAATTCTGACTGGATTTACAAAGAAAAATATTTTGATTAAGGTGGTTAGAGAGGCTGTAGAAATTACATTCATGGAAACATTTCAAAACCCAACAGGACAATCGCTGGAGCAATCTGCTCTAGCAGGAGGCTGGACTGGAGATCACAGAAAGTCCCTTTGAACCTATGCAACTCTCTAAGTCTGCATGCTGCCCTATCTCTCATTGTTATGGAAAAAAAAATAATTAAGGATTGTTCTGTTGTTAGTTTTTTTTAGATACTACACTGCAAATTTACAACAAAATCAGAATGTAAGCAAATAAATGCAGGTGAGAGAGGCAAACCCATCTTCAAGATTATGTATAAGGATAAGGGACAGGCTAAATACTTGTTTGTTTTTTTTTCTGATTTGAGAGCTGGGCATAATACTACTGGGCATAATACCTACAGGGCATGAAGTTCACAAATAAACTACTTAATTATTCATCTAACAAATAGTTGAACTGTAGAACCTGTGAAGAGCTGATGTAGATAGCAAAAGTTTCTATGGGCTGAAGGGCACACTAGACAAGCTCATGGAAGAGAAATCTATTTCCTGTCATTAATTCAATAGGAGCCACTTAGAAAGGCCTGCAGCTGAAAATGGCTCAGGGGTGAAAAAGTCTTAAGTAGGCTTCTCATATATGCTTGTGCTGTTCTTACACTTTTTCTTAAAGACTTGCTTAGGGAGAAAAGCACAGACAGAAACAAAATACTGTGCTTGATGAACTGCTGGCCTCTCCCCAAACAAGTGTTCTAAGGAAGGAAGAGAGAAAAAAAGCTGCTCAGCCAATTAATAGTTAAAAGACATGATAATATGCAAGAGAGGAAAGTTAGTAGAAAAGAATTTCTGAAATGATAAGTGTGCATGGATTTGAAGATGAACAATTTGGGTTTTGGCTTCATGCAAAGTAGAAAAAAGAGTAATTACATTCAACAGTACCTTTAGGAACAAAAAGAAAAACCTCAGTTGAACAATAGGAATGAGCTTGTTTAAGAACAGTGTTCTGCATATTACAGCAGATGGAAAAATGGGCAGACCACAAGAAAACAGTTCCAGTCAAAAGAAAAAAGTTCAGAATAGAATAACAGAATGTTAGGGGTTGGAAGGGACCTCCAAAGATAATCAAGTCCAACCTCCCTGCCAGAGCAGGACAAAACTAGAGCAGATCATGCGGAAATGCATCCAGACAGGCCTTGAAAGTCTTGAGAAAAGGAGACTCCACAACCTCTCTGGGGAATCTACTCCAATGCTCTACAGCTCTTACAGTAAAGAAGTTCTTCCTCATGTTGAGATGGAACTACCTGTGCTCAAGCTTGAATTCATTGCCCATCATCCTATCACAGGGCACAAGTGAAAAGAGGTTTTCTCTGCCCTCTTGATGCCCAACCCTCATGTATTTATAAACATTAATTAGATCCCCTCCCAGTCTTCTCCTCTCCAGACTAAAAAGCCCCAGGTGTCTCAGCCATTCCTTGTAAGGTAGGTGTTCCTTCCTGTCCCTTAATCAGCCTTGTAGCCCTCCATTGGACTCTCTCAAGTAGGTCTCTGTCCCTCTTGAACTGGGGAGACCAGAACTGGGCACAATACTCCAGGTGAGGTCTCACTAGGATAGAGTAGAGGGGGAGGAGAACCTCCCTTGATCTGCTGGACACACTCTTCTTAATGCACCCCAGGATACCATTGACCTTCTTGGCCACAAGGGCCCATTGCTGTCCCATGGATAACTTGCTGTCTACCAGGACTCCAAGGTCCTTCTCCACGGAGCTAACTCTCTATCAAATTGACTCCTAACCTGTACTGGTGCATTTTGTTGTTCCTTCCCAGGTGCAGGACTCTTGCACTTGCTCTTGTTGACCCTCATTGGGTTCCACCTTGCCCAGCTCTCCAGTCTGTCCAAACCTTGCTGAATGGCCACACAGCCTTCAGGTGAATCAGCCAATCCTCCCAGTTTTGTGTCATCAGGGGACTTCCTGAGAAGGCATTCCGTCCTGTCATCAAGATTGTTGATAAAGATGTTGAACAGGACTGGATCCAGCACTGATCCTTGGGGGACGCCACTATTTACACGTCTCCAGCTGGACCCTGCACCATTGATCACCACTCTTTGGTCTCTATTATGTATCCAGTTCTTAATCCATTCCACTGTCCATTCTTTTATCCCACAATTCCTGAGCTTGCTCACAAGAACGTTATGGGAGACTATGTCAAAAGCCATGTTAAGATCAAGGTAGACTACATCCACTGTTCTCCCTGCATCTATCCATTTAGCTACAACATCATAGAAAGCTATCAGATTAGACAAGCATAATATCCCCTTGGTGAATCCATGCTGCCTATTCCTGATAAACTTCTTCTCTTCCAAGTGCTTAGAGATGGCCTCTGAAATGACCCACTCCATCATTTTTCCAGGGATGGAGGTGAGGCTGACTGGTCTGTAATTTCCTGAATCTTCCTTCTTGCCCTTTTTGAAGACTGGAGTGACACTGGCTTTCCTCCAGTCCTCAGGCACCTCTCCTGTTTGCCATGATCTTTCAAAAATGCTGGAGAGTGGTAGGGCAATAACACCAACCAGCTCTCTCAACACTCTTGGGTGCATCTCATCAGGGCCCATGGACTTATTTATATTCAATTTACCTATCTTATCTCTGACTTGCTCTTCATTGACCAGTGGAGAAATTTCCCTCTTCCAGGCTTCCTCTCTTATATCCAGGGTCTGGAGTTCACAAGGGCTAGTCTTAGGAACATGTAACTGAAGACACCAAAATAAGCATAATTTTTCTTGTGGGATCAGAAAGTAAGGATAAGAAATTTAGAAATATGATTTAAAGGAAGTGGAGAATTTTAAGTGTAGCTTTGACAAAACAATTTACCACAATAAAGCAAGCCTGAAAGACTAGAAATGCTGAAATAACAGAGGAGAAAGAAAGAGTGAAAGTATATGCAGAGTTCTGGGAACCCACAATATATTGATGAAAATTTATAGCAGTGACTGGTTATTGCTAATCCCATTTCTTAACAAAGGTGCTGGTTTTCAGTCTTCTTCAATTATGAATGCACAAGTAGTGAATCTGGATCTGAATATATACAAAATATTTATTTCAAGTAAGAAAACACTACTGCCTCTGCTTGCATAAAACATACTTGTCGGGCTAAAACAATAATAATTAAATAATTCTCCAGGAAACACAGAGGCTTTTATCAATTTCTAATGACAATTTATTGTCATATTGTTATATTGTTTCTAATAATATTGTTTTCAAAACACTATTTGAAGCCAAATCTTTTTTAAAACCCATTTTCCAATAAATGCCATCCTAGAGAGCACTGCACAGCAGGAGAGAAGTCTGACCTTTCAAAACATTTATAAAAGACAGCTTTAAAGTACAGAAATGTAATTTTAAAGTCTTTTAAATGCATTTCCTACAACATTCCTTAAGATTCTTACGTACTTCTTATCTTCAACTGTGTAAGTATGTGATAATTTAAATATCATTATCCTGTTGTAAAGGGATAGGATATTCAGTTAGTTTTGGCTCAGACTAAAATTAAGAAAATCCCATTTCCTGTTTCTATTAATGGAGCACATAATACAGTAAAATTCTATCCTAACCCTTATTAAAAAGGTCCAAAGTTTTCATACTTAAAAGAGACAATAGATCAGTAAGATAAATCCTCTTTGCATACCACAAATCTGACTTTCACAAATACAGTTTTATTTTTTAAAATAAAGCCTGGATCACTCAAAGGATTTCTAAATGCATCTATCAAGGTTCTCTACTGGATCGGAAAAAATGTGCAGAGATAGGTGAATTGCCTTTACTGTGTTAGAAAGTGTCTTATGAAATCCTTTTTATTTCTATCAGTGAAAGAACCTTTAAAGTTCTCCCCAAAAATGACACACACCAAACTGCTATCATTAAAACATCTATGAAGCTGATCCAGAGAAGCCACTCTCCTTATCTTTGACAGTGTAATTTCTGCATTTTCTTCATCAGTAATTAGGTAAGTAAGCCATACCTGATGTGTCTATTTCTTTACCAGCACCAGGAAATAAAATTGGACTTATTTTTTTCAGACACCAGTGTAAAATGACACCTCTCTGACACTGTACTACAATTTCTTTTTAAAAAATCCCTTTTTATTGTAAGAAGATTACTCAAATACATACTTCCACACCAATAAATAAAATCCTGAACCCTGAGCAATGTCACAGATAATGGAAGAACATACAAAAACAATAGTGGTCTGACGTTCTACAGCAAAGATATGTAAGCTATAAAAGTCACAAGCAGTGTTGAACATAGAATAAATATGAAAGCATTTCTTTAGCTAAATCATAGAGTCTTGTAAACTGAGTCTTTCATTCTTCATGAAACTACAGACTGTGACCACATGTATAAAATGAAAAGAGCACACCTCGTCTTCCCTTATGCCATGCTGTATTGATGAAGAAAGAAAAAAATCAGAGATGTTGTCTACTGCATTTTCCTCAACGCTCCCTACGTCATCCTTTTTGTACTTGCTGTAGCTTAAAACAAAACAAAAAGGAAAAAACACACACACACAAAAAAACAACACAAAAAAAAATGCAACAGCAGCATTTACGCCTGTTAAACAGTAGAGGGGGCCCGCTTCCTTAAAAAAGATCAGGTTTATGCATTGACAAACTTGAATACAATGTCTGTCTTGTTACTAGTCAAAGAGAAAACGAAAATAAAAAATTAAGGGTAATAAAGGGTAATTAAGGGTATTATGTAAGAACGTTGCTGTGCATTGAAAATAAACAATGTTAAATCCTAATCTAAAAAATGTGAAAGTCCTGATTTATTGTGAAAAGCCATCCAATTTTCACCTAAATTGGTTTACATTTTATAAAAACAGGTGCAGAAAGACAGAACAATAAAAAGGTGGAAAGGCACACTGTTACTACTCTCTACCCAGAATAAGAGGTAAGTGTGAGCTTCCCATCCACTGAAGAGCATAGAAATAGAATCTATTTTGTGTTGGATGGCAGGACAAAGAGACATGCATGCCTTGAAAGACAAAGGAAAATGGGAGTAAATCCTTATTAAAAATTGTTCTCATGATTGACTTTTATTTCTACTTCCTAAAGCTAACTTTAAAGAAAACAACAGAAGGGCGCAGCACCAACTACAGATTTGGGATATATTTTGGAAAGTGTTTTGCAACAGGCTCAAATTACTTCTCATCACTAACAACAGGGAACAAAAAGGAATCACTTTTTTTTTTTTTTCTTAAGTAATCAAATGCATTTTAAAACATTTTAAAAACATAGACTACTGCCTTGAAGTTACAATAATTGTTTTACACAGCCAAAGCTCAGCAAAATCTCAGGAAGTCTTTTAACTGCATATGGTCACCCTAAGAATAACATTTGACTATTTTTGCTAAGTTAATCAAGTCCCTTTGTCATAAAACAATTAAAAAATAATTACAATGGCTTATATTTTATAATAATGGAATTTATTTTGAGTGGATTTTTTGTGAGGGAGGGGAGAGAGGATTCTTGTAAAGAATATTTATCAATATTCAAGTTAATTCAGAGGAGCACCTCAGAAGCTCCAATGAAGAATCAAAACCAGCTTACAACAAACAGTGGTGAATTGTATTAAAAATATACCTTCAATGAATCAACCTTTTGTTTTAGGAAGTCAGTAAGGATAACAGCCTAATGAGCGCTATCTCTTGTGAAAGATCAAAATTTAAATGTGAGATACAAATTTTGTGCATATAAAACCTATTTTGCCTTACAATGCATTCAAAAAATATTCTTGTACATCTGTTTGTTCTTTATGATTTCATAATACAGAACAACCTCTTTCTGGGACACTGCTTAAAGCTATACTACTGTAGCAGTTATGATGCTGCATTTCCAAACCAGTCCAGCAGTTAATTTTCAGAACTTTAATCAAATAAATTACACTAATTGTTGCCGTTTAAAGGCGTAGCAACCTGGTTCCGAAAGTGCACGGCTACCGCCCAATAACCGTGCGGTCCATCAGCACCTGACACCAGCGTGGTGGGTGGCAAAATGGCGTTTATT
>JANHFX010004907.1:0-48797 GCA_027560015.1 Chloroceryle amazona | reverse complement strand
TCTGAGGGCTGAGTGTCAAGAGGAAAGGGACAGCCTCTTCTCACTCGTGCCCTGTGCTAGGACAAGGGGGAATGGATACAAGCTGGAGCACAGGAGGTTCCACCTTAACATGAGGAGGAACTCCTTTACTGTCAGGGTCACAGAGCACTGGAGCAGGCTCCCCAGAGAGGTTGTGGAGTCTTCTTCTCTGGAGACTTTCAAAACACACCTGGATGCGTTCCTTTGTGACCTGTACTAGATTATATGATCCTGCTCTGGCAGGGTGGTTGGACTTGAAGATCTCCAAGGTCCCTTCTAACCCCTGACATTCTGTGAACCTGAAAAAAATGCCTTACTAAACCTTTAGGCTTAAGTTGTAGGTACTGTGAGGGTCTGCAAATGACATGCTTAAAGTTGAACATCTAAACTTTTTTCAGTTTAGTATTTAGTTTATCTGCTGAATTAAACATTTTGTTTCAGTGTCTTTTTTAAAATTATTCAAAGCATTTCAGCTACAGGTATGAAACTGTTGCTAACTTGTTCTTTGTTTTCTCTGGTAGGCTGCAATCTGCAGATGCAGTCAACCTCTCTCAGGTTTCAGTGCCAGGTGTCTGGAAGATGAACACATGTTGCAAGCCATCAGTAAAGCAAATCCTTCAAATCGCTACATGTATGTGATGGACACCAGGCCAAAGGTATGTACCTCAGATTCTACAGACCAGCCTCTCTTTCTGAACATCGGAGTACAGTGCTACAGTGTAATTCTGAAAAATCTGGAGGGAAATATGACTCAGTAGGCAAAATTATTCCTTAAAAGTAAGGTTAGGCCTCTATTCAAGCATTTAATTACTTGCTCTCTTAAAGAATGTAAACCCTTCTTGGGACTCAGAATACACTGAATGTGCTAGTGAACTTTTGGGGAGGTTCATTTAAAAATATTCTTAAAACATAGTTAAGAAATAAATATTTGAGTGGGATTCATGTCATTGTAAGTGTTTGAAATTATGCTCACAAAATGGTGAGCTGCATTGGGGTTTCTTTAGGATGGGAAGGAGTACTGGGTTCTGTGAAAGCTGCTGCTGCTGTCTCTCTTAGCCAGGAAGCAGGAGGGGAAATTGTGTTGTAACATTCTGAGGTCATACTTCATCACTGTCTAACTAAACTGAATTATGCTAGGTTTTTGACCTGTGTTGGAATGAGTGTGGTAATTTTCACTCTTACAGACTATCTGCTTTTAAATTGAAATTAATTTCACTCAAATCTCCGCACACAGAAGCTGGAAAACAAGGGTCTAAAATTAAAATGCCCCACTTAATTTGAGCAGGATTTGTCAGTAGGTCAGTTTAACAGACTGGAACTCAGCCAGTTGTAGGGTTTCCATAGTTGTAATTTTTATAGCTACAGCAACTTACTAGCTTCTTACTTCCAAAACTGTCATTTTTAGGATGCCTGGAGAGTTCATATATTGTTAATTATGTGTCTTTCCTCTTTAGGTTAATTGCATAGTAGTGTCTGCTCAGAATTGTGAGGAAGTAAGGCTTGTTGGTGGGAATATGGAGGAGAGAATAGGAAATTATCAAATTAACTAAATGCATTATTCAGATATGTCAGCTCTAAATATGCTGCGTTTTGTGTACCATGTCTTTCTTACACTTGAATGCTTTCAAGTCCATGTGCCACAAACTTCCATTTATTAGAATCTCTTTATAGTACATGTTCTACTGTGTTTTTTTCTTCGTGTATTCCATTGAAAGCATAAGAGTTTCACCTCTTAATCTGAGATTTATTTCAAGTACTGGCTTTCAGTCTTTTTGTTTTGCTTTTTTAAGCTTAATGCAATGGCAAACAGAGCTGCTGGGAAGGGCTATGAGAATGAAGACAACTATTCTAACATTAGGTTCCAGTTTGTTGGCATTGAAAATATTCATGTAATGAGGTCCAGCTTACAAAAACTTCTGGAAGGTATGTTCTAACTGCTCTATAATAGTGTATATGAAAATAGGATAAATATTTTTCTGAAGTCTTTAATAATAGCTTACACAAACTGTGTTGATATTTCTTTGTTTTATCCCAGCTCTGTTTAGTACCAGTTTGCTGTGCTCTGTGGTAATGAATTACCTTAAACCTTTACCTCTAAACTGTAAACAAAATTGAGTTACTTTGAAGAAAATTGAGTGTCATGTGTCTTGGGTGTGACCTAGGTTAGTATGTCAGTGACTTGTGGGAAAGACTTCTGTGTTTTCCAGGTATATGTGCATGTGTACAGACATAATACAAACAGACAGAGTTGTGTGTCTGTGTGTTCATTTTTATATATAGAATAGTGATTCTTCATTGAGCATGTAGCTCCACAGAATTCACTATAAGCTATACAAAACTTGACCTCTCTGGCCTGGTGAGCCACCACTTCTGTGCTTGTAGGTATATCTTAGTACTGTAGAAAAGGGATGGGGAGAAGTGAACCTCTTCACCATACTATTGCCTGCCACGGGATGCTGAAAATGGAGAGGCAGAAGTCTATTAAACAGTTCTGTTAATATTTTATTTAGGTAAACAGCTGAAAAACAATTTAAGACCCTTTGTGGGGTATTAATACTGAGACTAGAGTATAGTGGCAGAAACAATACCTGTATGAGTGCTTGCCATGTAGAATTATGCAAATATTTCTGGTCATGGAAAAGGCTTATGCTTGTATGGTACCTTATTCTGATCAAGGCATTCTTCAGTGAAGAGAAAGATGAGTAGCATGAGCCTGAACTTGAGTTTTAAGTTTGGGATAATCTCTCTTTCTTTTGCCAGTATCATCTTCAGTTCCAGAAAAACTAGCTAATTAATCTTTATTTTTTTATTTTTTAAAGAGGCCTGCTCCTCTGTAATAATGTCTGATGCAGAAGTGTGTGCATCACACAGTTAAACTTTGCAGACTTCCTATTATTTCCATTTGACTTAGCATCCTACCAAGAGTAGTTACCAAGTATCTTTTTGTAGCTTTCATTAAGGATGGAATATATTTTAGTTTTCCCTTGTGTGGAAGATTGGTTTGTTTAAACTCATTTGTGACAGGATCATGTGTAATGTCTATAGCTGTTCTTCAGATCAGGTTTTGGGGTAAATAAACACAGTTGTTCTGTCACTGTCCAGTCTGTATAATTAAGTAGTTCTGCTGAATGTTTGTCTAGAAGCAGAAGCATTTTTAGGGGTAGGAAGGACCCTTAAAGTTTAGGGAGATATGCAAAACTCTTCAGACTCCTGTGAAAATGTGCCATCAGTGGGCTGATCAAGGAAGGAAATGCTGTGAAAATAGCTTATAGCTTAAAATGAGGAAAATGGCCATTTAACTTCTGTGTACCAGCTTCCCCTGGATGCGCTGAACTAAATGTTCTCAAATCAGGGATGTGATACCAATGACCCTATTCTTTCAAGAGCCATTGTAACTGTGACTGTCCTCAGTTCTATTTATAGCAAACTTATTCTGCAGCATGTGTCCTGCTCCTAGGCTCTTTATCCATTTTCCTAATACACTTCAGAATCTAATGATGCCGTTTGCAAACACAGCGCAAGACATCCTACCCAACATCCTTTTGTAATGGGACTAGACCATGGAGTGTGCTAGAGGCATTTACAGTTTATTCTTCATCTCTGATTGAGCTGTTTTTTACAATTCTTGCATGCAATTAAACAAAACTCCATAATTTTCTTCAGTGTGGGCACAATGACTTTGCTTTGCTGATGGGCAGACTGCTCATCTATACAACACTAAAGAAAGAATTTTCACAAAAGGCTAAATATGTGGCTGTGGTATTAAATAAAAAATCCAGGTTTTGTATATTCAAAAAATACAGTATTACATATCAGAAAAGATTGAACTCTAATAAGCAAAAAGGTTTTATGTATGTCAAGAAACAGCATTTCCTCAAATATTTCCTGCAGAAAGGGCTTGGTAATATCCACTGTGGTTTGGTTTTGATGGTATTTTGATAATGGCAGTGTGTTAACTATGGGATTTTTGTGGGTTGTGTAGAGAGTGTGTATGGGGTGTGGGGTTCGTAGGATCACAGAATGGTAGGGGTTGGAAGGGACCTCTAAAGACCTTCTAGTCCAACCCCTCTGATAAAGCAGGTTCACCTAGAGTGGGTTGCACAGGAACATGTCCAGGTGGGTTTTGAAAATCTCCAGAGGAGACTCCACAGCCTCTCTGGGCACCCTGTTCCAGTGCTCTGTCACTCTCACAGTAAAGAAAATTTCCTTGTTGTGTGTTTGTTTTGTTTTGGTCGTGTTTTTTGGTGTGTGGTGTTTGTTTTTTTTGTTTGTTTGTTTGTTGTTTTTGCTTGTGTGTGTGTGTGTGTGGTCGTTGCTTTGTTTTGCTTCTTTCTATTACAAACAGCTTCTGCCCCCAGCCCACTCTGCTTCAGTCTGCAGGTTATACTCCCTTCTTGAACTTCTGGCATTGCTAGTAGTATGTATAAAGATGAGCAACGGAACATTTTGGTTTTGGGGCTCACGTGCAGGGCGTGCATTTTTATGGTGGGATCCATATAGCCAACACTGAAGTAGTTTAACATCTTTTGTACTGTAGCAGTACCATAAATCATCCTTGACCCTTTTAGGGACCAGAAATTATGATTTTGATTTTTATGTTGTTTTTTGTAAGCTTGTGTTAAAACAGTGTCAATGTGATTTCTTTTTCATCACTTAATAGTAAAAAAAAGTTTGTTAATTCACAGAAATGGGAAGTAATTATTTGGAATACACATAGGTGTGTTTACACTCTGCCTTGGCTTATAAAAATATAGAAATCTAGCTAGAAGGAAGAAATACAGTAGTGAAATGCTTGTACCAAGATGAAAATCTGATCAAAAGCAGATTTTGACAGCACTGTCAGAGTGAAAACAAAATGAGGGCTGGAAGCCTGTTTATTTTCTAGAAGAACCATAGGGTAGAGAATGTAAGGGTGAGCAGACATGAATGTGTCTCTGTCCAGTCCCTTCCCTGTAGATGTTTGAATTTCCAGATATTGAATACCTATGATTTTTCCTTTCCCATAGGGTGGTGGACCTGTTTGTTTACAGCTGGGACTGAACAGGCCTATGGAACCACAACGCTGGTGTAGAGAAAGTGTGAGCTACCTGAAAGGATCAAGTAGTTCTCAGCTGATTTCCTCCATGTGCTAGAACTTTCAGAAGCAGAACTCTTGCCTAACAGTGCTATCTCTTAAAGACCAGGGAAAACTAGCATAGCTTTTACTGGTATTTACAGACCATCCTTTAAAATGACTGCTTGTATCCAGGGGTTTCTTGATGTTTTGGTACTTAATTGTGCTATGGTTTGCTAGATCTTTTTCGAGATGAGAGATCTATAGGCTTTAGAAAAGGTGCTGTGATACTTATTCAGAAGCCTGCCTTTACTAAAGCATTCAGCAGTAACTGGCATTATGATTCTTCCTGAACACTGTGGAGAGTACCAGAAGTTTTACAGCTGAAAGATGAGAAACATGTAGTGCAAATACAGGATATTTCCAGGAGGCAGTGGTTTAAGCGCTTTTTAGCCTTGTTACATTAGGGGACTTGACTGAATGTGGAACTGCGTCATAGAATGACTTGGCGAATTTTGTTCTCTACTTTCCCTGTTGACTCACTTCCTCCCATACTCAGAGGTAAAGATTATTTTGCAGCTGCTGTGTGAATATCCCCACTGATGGCCTTCGGCTACAGAGCCTTTTTATTTAGAGCCTGTGAGCTTGGTAGAAAGTAGGCTTCTGCTGTGGTAGGGGCAAGTTTTTTTTTTGTAGATGACAATCTTAAGTATCCTCTCTTAAAATTGCCCATAGCTGAAGCTGTAGCAGCCAACAAATAATTTATTTTTTTTATTGCCAGAAGTTTGTCATGTTTGGACAATAATGTAATTGTGAGTTGCTACTGATAAATCACCCAAGAAACAGGTTACCTGTCTCATTTGTGAATTGCTAAGTGTGTGTATGAGAAACTTTCAGTCTACCTGTACGCCTCTTGGTGTTATGCTACAAGCAGCTTTCCCTGCCCTCTCAATTGGCATTATTGTTACAAGATCAAAGTATAATAGGGAAGAGTGGTAGAGACTGTGGTCGGAATTGTGGCATGTCTACCACCAGAACTGATAAAGCCTTGATGGTTTTTAGTTTATCACCATGTCCTCATTACTGCACTCACTTTAATCTGCTAACCAGAGTGTAGAAGGTGATGAAACTTGGGCAGTCTGACTACTCTGAACTGTGTATATTGTCTGGATGCAGCAGCTTCCTAATAGTACTTCCAATTAAGTATCTGGTAAGCTTTTGGCACTTGCATTGACTTCCTAGGTAAGGCTCCCTGCAGGGGACAACCACAGTATGTACTTCGAATATTATTTTGTCAAATAGGCACCAAAATCTTATTCTTGTCACTCATGGCTACTGTAGTTCTACAGAGTTGAATTTTGGATGGAGAATACTTAGTACCCCTTCTCCTGCCATTTGAGTGGTGGTTTCCTGAAAGATTTCTAATCAATGTACAGCACAGAGCATTAGGAACTATATACAATTACTGGGTTTGTTGGTGGTTTTGTGTTTTTGCATTGCAGGGTATGGGTAGCTGCAACTCCATAAGGTTTTCTGACTCTTGTTTTCTTTCAGTCAGTGGCACAAAGGGTTTATCTGTCAATGACTTTTTGTCTGGTTTGGAGAACTCTGGATGGTTACGTCATATCAAAGCTGTGTTGGATGCTGCTGTCTTCCTAGTCAAGGTAACTTGCTTGCTGCTTCTTTGCTTTATGGCAACTTGACTTGCTGCCAGGGAAAAATATAATTAATATTAAAGCAGTGTGTCAAATTCTACATTGATCTTTTTGGAAGTAAGTGCTTAGTGTACACCAATACATGTGATAAGCTATTTTAAGTATTGCATGTTTCCTTGTGACTGGAGATACTGAATATGTCAGCTAATTTTGGGGGATTTTTTTGAATGCTGTTTGGTCTCCTTTTTGGGAGATGAAGGGATTCTTGTGCTCCCTGATTCCTTTAGGTTTTTATGAAAGGTGTAACCAGATTGGAAGTGGATGGAGCAAATTCCTGGGGCACTAATTGCAGAGAAACCACTTTGGCTATGCTGACTTGATCTGGCAAGGAAATGGGACCCTTTATGAAGAATTCAGGAATAGTTCCTTTTGCCAGGCACTTAAGAAGCAAAGGGCTTGAACTGAGCAAGACTGGGTGAAGAAAAAACATGGATCTTTGTTTTTGTTAGGTGAAATAACAAGGAATTAACTCTAGTTAAAAATGAATGAGTCTCCTGCAGATGACCCTCAAAAATTATTTGGACTAAAGGACTTGAATTCTTAGCAGAAACTAATAGGCATTTCCTAGTCCTTTTGTGTAGCTTAAAGATGAACAAGTGGGCATGTTAAGTGGTGTGTTTGTGTTGGTTTATTTTTTTATAACCTGTTTGGTTTGTAAAGTATAGTCTACTTTTTTTTTTTAAAGTATGCATTGCAAGGGTTTGGGTTTTTTTTATGTTTAGTTATAAAGCATAAAAAGAGAACTGGGAACTAGTGCAGGTTTGTGGTGCCTTGTGCAAAGGTGATAGTGGAATTTCATTTCTTTGTAAGGAATTTTCTGTGGCTCCATGGAGAGCAATTCTAGCTTTCTGACGGTACCAAATCTTTTCCTCATAATAAACATGTTTCTGGCTTTACTAAATAAAATGATCTATGCTGTGAGTTTGGGATAAAAGTAGATTTGCTATTTATTTACTAAATTTTGATTTCTGTCTAAAATAGAACATTCATGAAGAAAAACCTGTTTTGCAGGCAATAGCAGTTGAGAGTGCAAGTGTATTAGTGCACTGCTCAGATGGCTGGGATAGGACTTCCCAAGTTTGTTCTCTCGGTGCTCTTTTACTAGATTCCTATTACAGAACAATCAAAGGTTTCATGGTAAGTCCTGTCTGTTCCATTGTTCAGCTGTTCCTTCATACACAGGGTGTAAAAAGTTTGTGTGAAAGTGAGTGGTGTGAACATATTGGTGCTTGCTTTTTGTAGTTACAAATATAAGATTTTCAATATACTGAGATGTCTGTCTCTTAAAAATAGTTTGCTACTGGGAAGAACCTCTTACTTAGCATCTGAAAAACTGAAAAAGAAATAGTGGATTGCTTTAGGTGCCCTGCAGAAATGTTGCAACAATTGCTTTTTGCATCCAAAAAAGCCCCTTAGCTATGATTCCAAAGTGCTTATGTGAGATAGTGGTTGTATGAAATTGTAGCAACTCTGTGCTTTATCACTTGTCCCAAAATTACTAAAATCTAAAAATGACAACTGCACTACTGACAGAGCCCTGTAGATATTTAAGCAATCTACATTTATTCCTCTTTCTATAGAGAGAGGAATTCTGGTATGATTATTCTGAATTTTAGAACAGGAAACTGAACATTGTTCTGCAGCATCAATACAAGGTGCTGTGGGAAATCCTGGAAGATCGTACTTAAAATTAGTTCTGCGTATTGGTTAGAACTAACTGCCACAAACATTACAAGCAACAAAAGTGAGGCTGAGGAGGAGCTAGAAGAGGATTAATTTCTTGTGAATAGTGAGATTGAAAATATTTTCCCTAAGGATTACACACATCATCTTGATTTTCAGTTCTCACTGACAATTAGATTTCTGGGAAAACTTTGGCAATGGGCAGGCAGTCCTGTGCTCATCTTGGCACTTGATACTGTGGCTGAAGTGATAAAACAAGCTAGTGTTGATATTAACAAACTTATTGCTATAAAATGTTAGATTATGTATAGTGTGGTTTTATGTAAACTATGATAGGAAGAAGGAAATACTAAAACTTTCCCTACACTTTGCAAGTTGATTGATAATCTATCTGTGAAGTCATACGATATTAGTATGCTTAGTGAGCCTAGCTTAACAGCAGTTAACAACAATTTGTCAGCCTGCTAAACTTTTTTACTAGTTCTAGAAATGTGCTTGAAGAAACTCTTGTGAAAGACTTCCAAGAAAATGAAGACATTAGTGGCAAATAGTTGCTTCTACTATAGTTTATTTGATTCAAATTTAAAATACAATATATCAATAACCTGTAGGGTTAATACTATAGATGTTTGGTTGAGTAACACTTTACATGAGATTTTTATTTTTACTTTCTAGGTCTTGATAGAGAAAGACTGGATTTCATTTGGGCACAAGTTCTCTGACAGGTAGCTCACTCTTCCAATACAGTAACTAACTTAATTTGATTACTAACTTAAACTGATTTCAACCTGCTTTGAACTTTTCTTCTTTCAAACTTCTTTTTCAGGTGTTGTCAGCTGGATGGTGATCCAAAAGAGATCTCGCCAGTGTTCACCCAGTTTTTAGAAAGCGTGTGGAATCTGACTGAGCAGTTTCCACAAGCCTTTGAGTACAATGAAGCCTTCCTTCTTCAGATCCATGAACACGTCCATTCGTGCCAGTTTGGTAACTTCCTTGGAAACAGCCAAAAAGAACGAGAAGAACTAAAGTAAGCACATGTTGTATTGTGTCTTTTGTTTATTCTGGCAGACTAACTCCTGTGAATCTTCATTTTAGCTCTGAAGAGAAATAGGCAAGGTCAGTAGTACTGAAAATGTTGAACTGCATCAGGGTGCAACAGAGCTGCTTCTGCTGTTGCACACTGAAGACAGTCTGACTAATTGTGGGAGAAAAACCCATGCTCATTTTTCATAGGAAAAGTTAAGGCTTCTTTGTCCCTGCCCCCCATGAAAAAAAAACAAGTAGTTTTGGAAGTGTCACTTTATTCCCTCCCCAGCCTATTTTTACGTAACCTTAAAATTCTTGCCTGCTCAAGGCTAATTACTGTCAGTTAGAAGTATTAATAGGCTGTCTCTTAATCATTTCAGTTGGAAAACTTCTGTAAAGTTTTCATCAGTTTATCTTTTGTCTCAAACTGTATTTTAAAAGCATTTATTGCAACTAGGAAAAATTTGCACAGCATAAACAGTAATACTTCTAAAACTGATTGTTCTGTGCAACACTAGCATGTGTGAGGAAGGAGTTGATTTTACTAAGAGCTTTAATTCAAGATTTACAAGTATTTCTGGTAAATTGATTTTAACGTTTTTAAAAGTTATGCTGAGTTGAACTGCTCTCGGTTTTTACTTGCAGTCAATGTCTTGATCTTTCTCTCGTCTTTCCTAAAGATTAAAAGAGAAGACTTATTCCTTGTGGCCATTCCTTCTGGATGAACAAAAGAAATATCAGAATCCTCTGTATAATCCAGACTTTTCTCCAGAACTAACTCTTTTGGAGCCTAACACAGTATCATTTAATTTTAAGTAAGTTTAAATTATATATATAATCTCTCCTCCAATTTTGTCTTTATCCTGTGTAGTTAAAAACTGTCTGCTTCATGTAGGTTTTGGAGAAATATGTACCATCAGTTTGATCGAAGTATGCATCCCAGGCAATCTGTGTTCAATCTTATAATGAACATGAGTGAACAAAATAAACAACTGGAGGAAGACATTAAAGAACTGGAAGCTGTAAGTATTACAGAATAAGCCTGTGTACTTGTGACTTGTTCTTCAAATTCACATCTATAGTCTGTAGTCATGCTGCTGGCTTTCACCTGAATGCCACTATTGTATGGCCTAGCACTTATTCTATGTGATGTTGACTTTGACTTTCACTGTATGCTTCTATGCTGAATGCCAGACTGCAGCCAGACTGTGCTCTTTGGCACAATTTGTTTTGCTTTGCTGATGCACTTTATATAATACAGTTCTCCTACTATCAAAGCATTTCTTGAAAATGGCTTAATGTAGGTTAAATTTATGTGACACTTATATAACAAGGTATCTATCATAGCTACAGCTCTGTTGCTAAACCAAGGAGACTGAAAATGTTTTATTTCCATTATAGCTACTAAAATGGAAGCAGTAAGTATTCTCCTTTTAATTTTATATGCAGGTGCATGCTGTTCTAAGTCACCATAATTATGGGGCATATGTTGTACTGCTTATTTGAAGACAAGGCTAAATCCCAAGACTGGATTTCTATCAATGACTTTTAGGTGGTACAGTAAACAGCCAGGAAAGACTGAATAGTGTATCTCTTTATTCTAATATGAATTAATCAGTGGCTTTTAATTGATACTTTTATCCTAGTCAGTTAAGGTGCTGAAACTTCAGTATAATAACTTTGAAGAAATACAAGTTTTCTAATTATCAGTTTCACTGCTTTGGCCAGAAATGGGAACACAACTCCCATATGTTATGAATGAGGAAGGGGAGCAGTATAGCTTTTCTAGGAGGAAAGATTTTATTCAGCTGATCCTACTGTAAGGTAATGAACATAAGTCACTTAAACTGTTTTAAATCTTAACTGCATATTAAAAGTATATACAACAAGCAGAAAGATGAAAAGATGAAACAAGCTAAAGAATAAGCAAGACAGTAAAGTGAAGTTTCAGTTTTGCATTTTCTAGTACCTTTTTCCAGGGTGCTAACTTCACCTGAGCCCAAATTTCTTACTTGAGTGATGAAGAGATGTAGTTGTTTGAAAAATTGATGTAGATTTTTCTACTGCTGTTCCCATCTTCAAAAATTTGACATCAAGAAATGCGAAAGTCTTCTGGGCGCAGTCTTGGTTCTAATAGAGCACAAACATATCAACAAAAATCAGTTCAGTTAACTAGTTCAAGTGATTGACTTGAAGAAAAACAACAAACCCTTAATCCAAGACTTTCTTTTTCTCTTGGTCAGTGCTTGCAGGATAAGTCCTTCCTTCCAATCCTGCTTTCTAGCTGACATCTTTTAGTGTATTTCTGCATGTCCTAGTTTGAACAAACTGCACTGGAATTTTTCAGCTCTAAAGGAAAAGTCTTTTCGGAGGTTTAGTGGCTACCAAGAAGATGGAAATTCTTTTTATGCAAGGAGAAAGGACAAGGGGTAATGGGTGCAAGTTACTCCTGGGGAGATTCCAGTTGGACTTCAGAAGAAAATTTTTCACCATGATAACAATTAGACCTGGGAATAATCTTCCAGGGAAGCAGTGGATCCCCCTACACTGGACAGTTTTGAGACTCAGCTTGACAGGATGCTGGGGCAATCTCTTTAAAAGTGTGTGTGTGTGCATGTGTGTCTAGATATGTAGTTCACCTTAAAAGATTGTATTAGATGATCCTTGAGGTCCCTACCAACCTGATATTCTATGATTGTATGTTTTTAGGAAGGATGTAGAGGCTTGGGTGTTAAACTGCTCTTTGTCTTGAAGATGCTCCATCTACTATAAGCATCTTGCTTGCTAATGGTACCAAGGCCTCTTTTCCTCTGCCTATATTCTAGAAAGTATTCCCATCTTGATAGCAATCAAACAAGCGTCAAGGCTGGAAGAACCTCTCCTTCAAACATTGACAGGCAACCTTCCTGCCTTCTGCTCAGCTGCAAATTTTAAGCATACAGTGCTTGTAGCATCTACAGTAAACTGTAGGGGAAAATGTCTTGTCTAGTGTCCTAACATTTAATAATGTTGTTATGTATCTAACCTAGGATATGTAATACAGGCTTTCTGCAGATGCCAGACGGGCCAGCCAAAAGAAGTGGATTCACTTCCTTTCAGAGCAGAATCTTACCAGTAAAGCAGTTGTGCTCACTATTCTCTATCTATTCTCTATATTTCAGAAAATAAAGCAGAGAAATGGGCAGCCAGATGCAGTCCTTGTGAAGGAACATCATCAATCTGCTCATCCTGCACCCGTGGCACTGAAGACCCCTCCGTGCTTCAAGAAGGAGCAGCCACTGATCCCTGTGAATGATACTGTAAGAACTATAGAGGGCAGCAACACAGCAGACAATCGCTACAGTGAATTCATGGAAGAGTTCTCCAAAGCTGAGCCTGCTGTTGTCAGCTTGGAGTATGGAGTGGCCAGGATGACCTGCTAAATAAAATCTGGTGCTGTGATTCTCTTCTAGACTGATTGAATTGAGAGAGAGATTATTTTGAGGATGGGTCTGTGCTGCATGACCAAAACACGATTTGTATATCAGCAAGTTCTGTTACCATAGACTAGAACAGCATGCTAATTGTCAAGTGTCAGCTGTTCTTTTAAGGAAAAAAAGATGTAGCTGCATTTTAAAAGAAATAGGGGCATTTGGTAAGTAGTGACTAAAAATCAAGGAATGGTATGTCTTTGGACTTAAGTCAGTTTGCACTAAATTGGTTGAAACAGTAATACTACTTTATTCAGTATAGGAAAACACAAGTGGTCTTTCACAGACTGACTTGATTTGGGCAAGAAAACTTGAACTTTCTATCTTGGGAACTGAAGCTACGTGTATATATTGCATATGATATGAATATGTATACCCATGTTTAATGTCACCAGTACTAATTTTCAGTGTATTAAGTGCCATGGAAAAGTGTGATATTTCAAATCACAAATAGTTGGCCTTAAACCTGTCAGATCAATGATATTATTGTCCTTTACTATTGCAGTCTACCTGGCTCTGTTTACATTGTATTTGCTCAAAATGTTATTTCCTTAGAACAGGAATGAAGCATGCCTAAGCTGGCACAGCCTTCCGTGCTATATGAAAAGCTATATGAATGTTAACTTACCACTGATGACTGTTCGTTCTTCCAGCTCCTCTGTTGTTTAAAATGTAATAGATTGATCTGATTTTCTCCTCTGGCAGCTCAGTAGATTGTGCGTCACTGAAGCTACAGGTTGTCCGATCTTAAATGTTTTGATTTTTGGCAAGGTATTTAAGTGTAAAGAAAGTAAAACAAGTCATGTAAGAAAACAAAATTTAGCCAATAACTGAATTGTCAAGTTCATTCAGATTGTTTTCTGTATGCTGTGCAGTTCTTCAGGTTTCAAGAACAGAAGCAGAAGTTTCCAAAGTATAGTCTACTGACTGTTCCCAAGTACAAAACCAGTAATTCACGTGTCCGAAGCTCATTAGAAACTGAGTGCCTCTGAAATCTTTCATTAGAAGAAAACTTTAGTTTTTAGTGAAACCCTCTTCTCAGTCTTAAAAAAAAGTTCAAACTGTATGTATTTTAAGTAATTTCAATATAGTCCAGAGATATTTTTTTTGTGTGTAGTTGGAGAGGTCAAAAAGTTCTTCTAGCAGGATGCAGTAGAAAACACTGGATATAAGAAAAAAGGGGAAAACTTGCAGTTTGTAAGCTTAACTATGAGTCTTTAACCTTCTAGTAAAGGAGAAAGCTGAAGTTTGTCCTGTGACAGATTCTCTGATCAGATAATAGAACAGGGAAGAAAAATGCTGGGGCCCAGTTACTAAATAGAAGTAAAAATTAAAGGTTTGTGCATGAAGATCTGTAAGTACAATGTTAGATTAATACTACCGATCTTTTATATCTGGATTTAAATAATTATTTGTTGCAAGTGAAAATTAGTGTCTACTCCTAATCCCTGAAGTGTGTTTTGTTAAAATTACTGCTGTGCCACATGCAATTTGACATAATTGGCAACATTTCCCTCTGCACCGTGTTGGATCCAGGACTTTATTAACAAGGCCAGTATAGGTCATAGTCAAGTTGCACTTGTGAAGCTGTCTGGGAGAAATTAACTTACTCTTGTATTTAAGTATTAATTCACCCATTTCATTAATTTTTTTTAAAAGCCTCCAAGTATAAATAAAAGTTCATAAATGTTTTTATTCCTAAAGATATGAGCATAGTGTAATCTTTAAAACATTATCCAATGACTTAAAAACACATTTAGAGTTTCTCCACTACAGGTGTTGTTTCACATTTGCACAGTGGTGCCTTACAGGGTTGCGGTAAGGAAGGTTTTTGTGCCTTGTTGTTTTTTTGTCTTCCTTTCTCCCTTGCCTTACATGTCGACTTTGGTTCTTTGATTTTTATTTTTTTTTTCCTTTGGAAGAAACGTCTTGTACATTAAGATTGTCTTGTATCCTAGTAGTGACAAATTTATCACTGACAATATAGGTGTTACCAGTTTGTACTTACCTGTTTTAATATTTAGCTGCTCCGGTGTGCCATGTACACTTCTCATATTTATTGTTTAGAGACTCAAAAGATTATATTAAGCTTTTTTCAAATACTGTTGTATGTTGTTTTTACTTTAACAACCATCTGAGTACCCTTGTATATAAGGCTTTTAAAGAGAAGATCTGTTCAGGTTCAGTATGGTTAAAGTGACTTTATTTTGGTCTTCAGGCCCTCTCTATTGGCAGAGCTCACTCCTTAGTGAAAGGAATTGAGATGCCTTCCTCTTTTAAATCAAGGTAGGCGTGTTAGGTCAGCTTTAAAATGCCATAAAACATCTGCTCAAGCACATAATGTGTTTCTTCATCAAAAAATACAATAATTCCTGATCTGAAGTAAATATTTTACTGCAGTTAATGTGAATAGACTTTTATAGGGCTCTTTTGTAGTGCAGCCTTCTTATAAAGTTCAGATAGCTCTGCCAGCTCAGCCCCCAGGATCACCAGTGAGAAAAGTTCCTGCAGAGAGGCAGCTGTCTCTTCTCATTTGCTCTTTAGGCTTAAGCCAAAACTAGCCAAAGCACATGGGACCTGTGGCGAAGTAAATAGATGGTAGTGAAGTGAGCTCCAGCAGAAAGCTTGGCAGGATGGCCAAAACTCAGCACAGTGGGGCAGTTCTGTGTCCTTCAAGAAGGGTTTAAAAAAATCAAGCAAATTGACTAAACTGCAGCATAAGTTGTCTGGGAGCAGAAAGAACTTAAAGTCTTATTTCAGTGGGTGAGCATCATGAACATGCTGCTTCAAAAGTGGCTACAATACTGAAAGCTGCCCAGTACAGCTCCAAATACTGTGCAGAACCCTTTCTCTTCCAAGCTGCAGCATTACTGTGTGGTTAGTGCAGTCACCAGTTGCTTGAGAATACGTCTCAGAAGATTGCTATAGTTGGTCTGCTCCATGGTTTGCAAACTCAGGCAACTGTCAGAAATTTCTTCTTAAGGAGGTCTTGGTAAAGTCTTTGGTTTTTAAATTTTGTGCTTGATCTTTTTTCCACCTGAATGCTATAAAAGAGAAATAATTCCTTTTTAATAAACCAAGCTGATAGTCTCACCTGAGTAACTAAAACTGATTTCAGTTTGTACTCCAGGCAATTTAAAATATTTATTTCAGTAGTACCAAAAGAGCTGGGCTTATTTTTCGTGAGGTTTGGTATTGGCAAAATGTATTCTTTAATACAAGTTTACATATCCTACTGTTCTGTTTTGTAGGAGGACTGCCAAATCAACAGACTAAGAAATTAATTAAGCAACACTGAGCTGAGCCTGTGCATTTTCCACACATGGCCAATTACTAGTGACCTAAATCTAGGGCAAAAGCCTGAAGTCTGGAGAGTCCATTTAGAGAATTGGAACAGCAGTCCTTCCATAAAAACCACGCATCCCTATGTGGAACAAATGCCCTAATCTAATGTTCTTTTAGAGGGAAAGCTCTCGCAAATCAAGCTGTGATGAGTTCGTGTCCCTTCCTCAGGATGAGCACACTGGAGATTGCCTTGCTGGAAAGGTGATGTGTTCTTCCCCTGTATCTGCTGTTTTCCTGCCTTTTGATAAAGTAACATGTTGGTGAAGCTCTGAGAGCTTGATACCCCTCTTCTGGTAAACTAAGCATGTAACAGTTGGGCTGAAGTGAGGCTGGGGTGTAGCTTGGCTTAACTACTGTCCTCTGAAGGAGGTGACAGTAATATAAAGAAATTCAGTGTTAGGATAGCACAGGGCACACACAATCAACAACCTGTTCTATAGAGTCCTGCCCTGCTCTTGAGCAAGTGGTTAGCATGAGGGCCTTGCATAAGCATGAGGATTGCTTTCTAGTTTAAAGATAATCTGATTTCAAACTAGATCATCTCTCCATGGTGGTAATTTATAGATCTTTAGGTCAAAACCTAAAGGTTCTTAAAACTCTTGTTTAGTTGCTTATAGTTCTAAACTTGTAACTGAAGTTTAAGTATACTGTTTGTGAAATATACATTAACCTTTAGGATTAGATCTTTCGACTGAAGTCTGCTTTATTGTGCTTTCACCATTTATGCCACACTTCTCTCCGGGTTTGCTTACTGTGGTGCTTGGTATCTGTCTTTCAGATGTAACAGGCTTCTTAATGCTTTAGATGTCTCAAAAACCTGAAGTACCACAGTTTTCTCCTACTGTTCTGAAGGCTCAGATTAGCGAATGGCATGGGTGAGCTTATGTTTGATCTAGGTAGCTTGACGTGACTACGTGTTAAATAGCATTGGAAATCAGCTCAACGTCATAATTCAATGGTGCAACTTCTGTATGCACACTAGGCTTAAGGAAGGGGATGTAGTTGGGGCACTTTGTCACAGCACATACCAAGGAACAGGGCCCTGCTGGAGTACAACTCCATGAAAGGTAGAAGCAGTAGAGCCATTTTGATGTCCAGCAGCAGCTCAGGGACTTGATGTGGAAGGTCAGAGGCATGCTGCTTCTGAGATCAATTTCCAGGTCACAGAGAATTAAATGACCTGGTCTGTTAAACACTTGTAGCTAATTCTGCACTGGCATCAAGCAACAGAAAATATACATAGACCTGTGTGTGTTAACCTACTGGTTTCAGGTAATAAATGTCTTGGTGGCAACTTTGAAATTGGGGTGCAATATATCTTTGCTGTTGTTTATAGTTTAACTCCTGAGATCACTTGTATGCTGTTTATAATTAAGTAGGATTATAGTTTTTGACATACTGTAAAAGTTTTTCCCATCTTAATGACAAGGATAGCATGTACATATCCCGTGCTTTGTATCTCTGTACATATTTCTTCTGGATGCTTTTCTTGCAAGTAGGCAGCCTCGGTGAAGTGCCGTGCTGCCCCACAAAGGCATTCCTTACTGCCTAGCACTACAAATTAGTTTCCTTGCTCTGTCTTACTGTTGCTCCTCAATCTTACAGTTTATCTTTACAGCTGTCTGGTGGAAATGTCCCTTGGCAAACACCTTTCTATCAAAGAAAACGGGTTTGTTTTTTTTCTGTCTCTCAGGGATTTTTACCCCTGAACTAGTGACCTTGAAAAATATTCTAAAATACTGCTTATTCTCCCTTTCAGGGCTTCTGAGTGCCTGTTGACTTCCATGGTCAGTTTACTTAACACATTTTAACTTCAGACATGGCTACTGGAAAAAAAAATAATAAAAAAAAAATTGAAAGCTATTCAAATGTTGGATAGGTCAAAGGGACGGAAAACTCTTTTCATTGTAATATAACTGGGAGGACTACCTGTTTCACTAACACTTCTTGATTTGTAACACTCTCTGTAATGCTCTCTGTAGAAGTCATTTAGCTGTGTGCTGGTATCATGCTTGATGTATATTCCTGAAGAAACTTTAGCAAATGGAATTTTGTAATAAGTGTGTTATTTGTACATGTTTTGAAAATCCATAAAGCTTAAAATAAAGCTCTCAATATTGCCAGTCTAACTGGGCATGAAATAGTCTATAATAGCAGTGTATGAAAATTAAAGATATTGAATAAAATTTTCATCGTACAGATGAATCATCTGGTAGATACTAAAGAGTACAGAAATCACTTGGCCTTTTTATTAGCTTCCTGAATGATTTTGTAACTTTTAAATGTGTGAGACTGGCTCAGCTTCATGTTACTGATTCTAGACTGCTGATCTATTAATTACAAATGCTGTTTTGTACTTAAATTAAGTGTTAAGAGACTTCTGTGCTTATTACCATTACTCCATGCTTGGTAAGTGTTAATTCAGTTTAGTGTTTTCAACAGCTCCAACAAATCCGCTTAGGAAATTGGAATAATTTTCTGAACCAGTTAGTGATTTTCCATTAACTATTGAGAACACTTTTTTTTTTAACCTTAGTTCTGATACTTTAGGAATACACAGCTGTATTCTTTAGTAAAGATAGCAGCTGTCTTTTGTCATGGTAGTAAAGTGCTCTCTAGCTCCTCCCTGCTAAGCAATGCTCAAGTTTCTTCCAGCAGCATTTTACTCATAGAATCATTTAGGTTGGAAAAGACCTTTAAGATCATCAAGTCCAGCCATTAACCCTAGTCTACCAAGTCCACCACTAAGCCACATCTATGCAGCTTTTAAACACATCCAGTGTTGGTGACTTGATTATCTCCTTAGGCATCCTGTTCCAATGCCTGACACGCCTTTCAGTGAAAAAATTTTTCCTAATGTCCAGTCTAAACCTTGCAGTTTGAGGCCATTCCCCCTTCTTCCCCATCCAGCTCCATCTTAATCTGCACTGAGAATGTGGTTTCTGTTTGTAGTACAGATGGAAACTAATGTACCGAGTACAGGACAACGCAATGTATAGTCAATGTTGTGATCTTTGTCACAGAATAGGATGCTCCTGCTGTAGGTAGATGCAACTTAAAGGGCTAGTGTCAATCCACAGGAGGTTTTTATTCAATTGACTTGCTTTGATGTGGGCAGAATCTGTGCTCAAGTACACTGTGGGAGAATCTGGCTAGTATCACTAGGGGAAAAAACACCAAAACTCCTGCTAAGTCATAGCACCATGTTTTAACCATGTGCCACAATAATCATAACATCAACCAGCTGGGTTCTGTATGCAGTGGCAATAGCTGCTACATGCAGTGGATGAATATGTTCATCCACACACACTTCTAGTGCATGGATGCTACTACCTGTAGTGAAAGTGCAGGGTTGCATGTGTGCCTGTATTAGAGGAAGAAAAAGCTCAGTTTAACTTCAGGTCTTAGTATAGCCTGTAGGCTGGTGAGTTTATTTTACTGACTTAGTCCAGGGAGCATTCATTGCCTCACTTGTTTATAGCTACAACGTGCCGAAGTTTAGGCATTACTTGGAGTGTACATAGTTAAACTGAGGATAGACAGCGGGTCTGAGAATTAGCTGAGTACTGTGCAGAATGGTTGAAGAGAAGCAAATGGGACATAAAAATTATGTAAGGGCAAAACTGGAGAAGGATATATCATTCTTAACCTTTGTGGTGCCCACATTGGGCTGTGGGGAGGGAGGGCTGATGTGGTAGTGATTTGAGGGCTTTGATGTTGGCTGAGTTTGTTCCAGAATTTGATGCAAGATTGAGAGATTCTGAAAATGTGGTTGTCTGCTTTGTTTATTTTCTACCCCCTGAAGCTGTTCTGGGTAAATAAACAAAAGGAGGCTGTATTCTTGGAAGAATAGGGCTTGGTAGAGGACAGCGCTGTTCCTTGAATGTTCAGGAGTGTGGATGTTCAAAAATGTTCTTCAGGTGTGACAGTGGCTGCTGTGGCTGAGTTCTTCTGTGAAAGCATGAGACTGCTGCAGCTTAGTGCTCTCTGGGATTCATGTGAGAATGCTTTAGTGGTGGAAACACTCTTGGTAATTAGATCCCATATTTTTCTAATCCCATTTAACCTTTTAGTAAACTTGGTTTAGTAGTATGCTGGTCAAAGAAACAATTCTTAATAAATCAAATGTTTGCTTTTCTGGTCAGTTGCTGGACTTTGTATGTGCACTGTCTTTCTAATGTTCTAGGCTATCTGGTGACATGAAAGTGTCCCATTAGTCAACAACATATTTGAGAAGTTAGTGTGACTACCATGGTAGGATAATAACTTTGATTATTTCTTTCTCTTGAATGTGATATGGACAGCCCCCAAGCAGGAAAAATGTTCCAGTTGCTATTATATCATTTACTTGAATGGCTTTTAAATGCTCTCATTATGGGTGCAGGAAACATCAGGGGAAACTACTGACAGCTGTTGTGAAGCATATTGAAAAGGAATGATTAGTACAAGAAACAGGATGAATGTTTATGCATATGTGAAATCTGCATTTAAGGAGGGGTTTGGTTTGTAACTCTCCTTCACAAGTGATTGAAATTCCAGTGTGAATGCAGCTGGTATGATAGAGGTGTGTGGCTGGTAGTGTTTCGAGAGAAGCATAAACATTCTTAACACTTGGTGCTTTATTAAGACAAAGCTTTGTAAATATTTATCTAGTTTTTCTCTTTTAACAATCTATGATGTGTTGACTTTTGGATAGTGAATGTATTTTGGGGCAGGAAAATGTAAAGGGGCAACACAGAGCACAACTGGATGTAATCATTACTATGGATTTTGTGAAATACAGTGCAGAGGAGAACACTGAGGTTTTAGTAGCTGTAAAAACAACAGGCTGAACTGTTCTCTAATTCTTTTGATGCTGCTTATATCCCATAGCATGGAGGTCCATCTACAGTGCCAAAGGACAGCCTGAGAGACGAGAGATAACTGGTATCTGGCTATTTGCTGATACCAAGAAAAGGAAAGGAGCTCTGCTTCCTAAGGAGAGATCATGTGGAGGAGATTGCATACCAAGAGTGGGTCACAAGGTTGTAAGAGAATGGATTTCTGCTTAGACTGTTGCAGGTGAAAGGCTGGTCAGCTAGAGTTCAGCAGTGGGGAAAGGATTAGGGTTAGCAATAAGAATTACTTGAACTTAATGGTGTTTGAGGCATTGTAATGTATGGAGGAATTGAGCTATTTATATAACTCTATAACTGAGTTATATATAGCCCTAAAAATTCAAATTCCTGAGTGTCTCAGTTTGGCTTGTTCTATTTCAAGATGAGAATCCATATGTAAAATTCTGCTTTGCTATCCTAAAGTCTTGCCAGAAGTTATTTAAAGAGCACAACTTGGCAGACACTGCTCTCTTATCTCATATTTGCACTGAGTCCTATGTGCTCTGTTGTGGTTAGTGCTCTTGTGGCTATTCAGTTTCTGGTCATTTCTGCTATTTGCTTGCTTTTTCTTTCTTATCTTCCTATATTCAGTCAGATTCCAAAGTAACAGAGGCTGAGAAGAGGTGCTCAGATTGTAGCTGTAGAGGTCAGCCAAGGGACAGTGATTTACTACTGAGCTCCTCGTCTTGGTAACAACCATCCAAGTCAGCAGGGTAGAAAGCCACCATTTGGGATTACTAGCAAGAGTACACCATGCTCTGTCTGAGCTGCAGGACAGTGCAGTAACTTAGAAACTGGTATTATAGAAGGTCTGCAGAAGAATTAATGACCTGATCCCACCCTGAAGAGGACCATTAGGCAAGTGATGGAAGGGCAGCACTTGAGGATGTGAAGAGTGCAGTGGTCTGTCATTCTGAGGATTAGGGAGAGTTGCTCTGATTTACTGCAATTAAAAGGTGTTCTGAAATTCAGCTGCTCATGCTCAGTCTGTTGCTTTGTAGGCTTATTAGTGTAACTGATAATGGGGTGTCTCTATTGTTAGTTAAACAGGCAGCACGTCTATTGAGGACATGCTCCTTTCCTGGGCAGATTTTTAGAAATGGGCAACCACAGCCTGGAAAGAGCTAAGGTATCTTAGGCCTTACGAGGTCAACGCAGTTTGGTTTTCTAGCAGCATTTGGGCCATTAAACAGAACTACAGCTACACCACTGTGGTAGTACAGACCGCCCCTGCCCTGAGTCTCTACCAGCTCCAAAGAGACTTTGGGGCTTATTATTAAATCATGTTTACCTTTTCCATAACTTCTCACATAAGTCCAGTTTCTAAATGAAGGAAAAACTCCCCTCCCAGCTCTCTGGTAGAGGTTGGGCTAAACTGAGTTTTCTACTTTGAATAAGGCATATTCTGTATTTACCTCCAAATTGCAGTATGCTTTATTTGGGTTTTGGAGGGAAGGAAAAAGAAAAAAATATATAATTCCATTATGTTTGTGAGTTATTTTGTAATTAAATGTAGCAATTTGAAACTGGTAGCACTTTGTGTAAAAGTGTTATGGATTAAAGATGTTTTAAGAGGGGAAAAAAAACAAAACAACACAAACCACAAAAACCAAACAAACCCCACTAAACAACAACAAACCATATTAAAAATATCTTTTGGCTTCATTCTGAAAATAATACTGGGTATTTGGTGTAATTTTAAAAATATAGTGGATTCACACTTGAAGTGGGTAAGTAATGCTTCTCTGAAGACATTATAATGAACACTGACCTCAACATATGCCACTTTGTTAGGAATAGGATGGTTTTCTGCATGCAAGGACTGTTTCATAATGATCCATTGCCTTGAAGATGTTCCTATCCGGATTTTCTGAAGCTGTAGTGACTTGTCTTGGGGGAAAGCAGTGATGTATTCACAATCTCTTGCTCTCTCCAATTATTTTTTATTTTGTTATGAAATATTTTTGTTAATATCCATCAAATAATGTAAACTATGATAGTGACGTTTACTCCATGATGCTTTAATTGCCCATTCTGGAGTGTAAGTCTTCAAATGTACTGAAGCTGAGAAGGGAGCTGTCAAGCCTTTGTACTCTGGTTCATATTAACAAACTAAACAAAGCCTAGTTTCACTTTTAAACCTTCATTCAGGGTGTAGGGATCAGCACAGAAATGCATTAATGAAATACTTATCCATCTGCTTACTCTTCTTTAGGAACCCTGGCTCTTTGGACATTAAGCAGCATGGGGGTAGGTGGGGGACAAGAGAGCTTCTACAGAAAACCTCTATCAAACCTAAGTATACTTTGTTACTAGAACATAAAATATTTGGAACTGGTCTTCACAGTGGCTTGAAAATTGAAATATTCACTACTGTTAATCTGAGTTTGAGAGGCAGTTCTCATCACTGTGTTTAGTTCCTTGGTTTTACTGCCATTCAAACAACACTGTAATTGGAGGCATGCACTGCAGTGTTGTCCTTGTTGGATGAGCTTTTATGTGCCATCTAGACTGAGTTACAACTATGGAAAGAGCCTGAGGCTATTTACATAATGCAGTTATGTTGCTGTTACATTATCCTTTTCAGCTGTAATGCTTAAAGTACCAATAAATCAAATTACTTTTTTTCTTTCTGTAGTATGATGATAATAACAACTGCCTATCTTCTTTCTACTGTTTTTGTAGACCTTAATATGTAGTTGGTTTATGTTTTACCAGACTTTAGTTGGATAAATTGATTTCTGTAAACCAGATTTTATTTAAGACTGAAAGCCCCAAAGATGGCAGGGAAAACAACCTATATAACTTGTTAGGGAAGATGCTCACTGATGTCTTTATTTAATTTTTTCTTTTTTTATCAAGTCCTGTAAGACTACAAATAGGACTGAAAATTAGCAGAATATTGATGAGGTTACTGAACAGTTCATAAATCTTGAAATTCTCAGTCATTTCAAGAGTAATAGGCTAGAAGAGGTGTGTGGAATGTAAGTGCATTTCATATGAGAACTTGAGCAATGCATTTAATGATGTTAGTTGTGCAAAGCATTTTAAAGTTGCCTCAAGAGGTCCTGGTACTAGTTTAAGGAAGTAGAGGCAGTGCAGAAATGCATGTAAATCTGTGTTGGTCCTAGAAAAACAATGGAAAGAGAAGTGAAATTACTCTGCCCAGTTGAGCCAAGTGTCCATGCAAATTACTAGAATTCTTGAGTGCTCTTTCCAGCAAACCTGAAGGAGGAATCACAAGCTGCTGGCATGTACCCAGGTCCCAGTGGCACCGCATGGGATTAATCTCCGGCTTTATGTGCCCACTTCTGTGCAGGCATCCACTTCTGAGCTGGTCACCCTTGGCTCCTTGCACAGTTGAACAGCTGCTTCTGGTGCATAGCTGCCCTCAGGCAAAAGTGCACATCTGAAATAGGTTATGGAAAACACATGGTGAAAAAGGCCCGTTCCTGTCCTTTGACTCTACAGGGAGCCTTAGGTGACCCACTCAGTCATGTGTGATGTCAGGCATTGAGAGTCATGTCCCTGCTGCTTTTATGGGTTATAAGTTTAGAATGTGGAGTAGCTCAAAAACATGCCTGAGAAAGCAAGGGCTGGTGAAGGAGCACAGTGCATAGATGTCCAATAGTGCAGTGGGTGTTAGATGGAGCACTTCCTAGCAGTGGGTCTCCAGAGCAGCACAGGGGTGCACCACAAGATGCCTGGACACCCTGCTTTGTTCATGGAGAGTTTGGGACTCATGGGACACTATCAATAGACACCAGAGACTGAAGCCTTATCCTACCAATAGTAGAGCTCAGCCTGCAGCCCAGAGATGAGTTTGCATAGCTGCAAGAGAAACAAAACACGATTAAAAAAAGCTGGTAAACTGAGCAGAAGCTGGTCAAAGACTGCCAGCAAGATATGCCAGAGCTTGGTGAAGATGCAAGGTGGTGTCAAATCCTTCCTTTTCTCTGTTGCCTTTTAGCTATTAATGTACTGTTTAAGAGTTGCATGTGAAAAGGGAGGCCCCAGGTCCTAATGGACCTGCGTGGGTTCAGCCAGACATCTCTCTGGCAGGGGTGTCCTGGTGCTTGGGCTGCATGCTGGGCTGAGCAGGGTTGTAGCACAGCAGTCGCCTCATCTTCGGTGTCTCTTTGGACTTCTCTGTGATGACTAAAGCTTGCTATGGAGCAACATGGTACTTTCCATCTCCCCAGGGAAGCAACAGTGGCTTCCAGATAACTAATCAAAATATGTGAATATCCTGTGTGGCCTGCTCTAGATGATCCTGCTTTGGCAGGGGGTTTGGACTTGATGATCTCCAGAGGTCCCTTCCAACCCCTACCATTCTGTGATTCTATGAAAAGAAGGAAAGGGGCGTAAGAGGGAGCACTGCTCTGAGGGCACTTCAGCTAAAGTCACTGTAAAACCCTGGTTTTCATCCTCCTGGCTAAGTGCTCTTTGTGGCTCAGGGGATGCAGTAAGCTCACCTTGGATCAGGAAAAGCTTTGAATCATAGTCCATACTCCAGATATGGAGATTTGAGCCTAACAGGCCAGAGAAGACTATTAGGAGTTAGCTCTGAAAAAGGAGGTGTTTCTGAAGTGATCTGTGCTCTAAGTATATTGCTTGGAAAGCCAGGCTAGAACTGAAAAGCAGGTTTCTGCAGAGCTTTTTAATGCTAAAAGGAGATGTGCTTTGTGTGCTTAACCTGTGATGCTCCCAAGGATTGTTTCTTCCCCAATAAAATTGCGTTTCCCACAGGGCACAGTGATAATGGTGTGGATCCTTGTTATTTCCAAGATGTGTTCCAGATGTGACACTGTATCATAGGTATACCAAAGTCTGAGAGCAATAAGTGATGCCAGTAGATGAATCCATTGACCTGTGAAGTGGAAGAGCAGGGTCTGTAGTGCTGACTACATTGAGATGCTCCTTGTTGGTGATGAAGCCCCATGTCTACATAGTGTAGAGGAGAGGCCTTTATTCCCCAGGGCACGTAGGAAATCCTCCTCTCTTTTCTCTCTCAAAATACAGAGTCTGAAACACAGCTATAAACTGCCATCTGTGCAATGGCCAACATTTGTGTTATACACAGAAAATACTATTTTGTTACCTATTAGTTTTGGTCTCTGTGAAGGGTCAAGGTAAGTGTGGAATAGTATAGCAATTGGTACAGAACGCAGTATTACCTTTTTATGTGGCAAGTCTGACAAAATAGATTACACGAATTATGTGACTTGCTTTCACCAAAACATCTTAAGTAGTTTTTGCAAATAGTCCTATACGCCAGATTCATTAGACAGAGCAAGCAAAAAATAATGTATTGTACCCCAACTCTCTGGAAAAACTATTAAATTAGTAGCAGGTACATGATTCAGAGAAAGATATTTGGTTGCTTTTGGAGACACTGTAATAATTTCCAGAGTAATAAACAGAGGGTTAATTATCTAGCTTTTTTTAATTATATCTTATGATTATATGAGAGTAGGAAAATGGCTTCGTAGTTAAATGTGGAACTTCGGGAGATGCGAGTTCGATCGTAAGGTCTGCTGCAGGCTCTTTCTGACCTCAGATAAGTCTTTTAATCTCCATGTTAATGCTGTTGGCCTGTGGAAAACTGAGATAATACCCTCTTTTCATCAGTTCTCCCTTTGGTTTGCTTGGATTGCAATCTATCCAGGTCAAAGATTTATTTTATATGGCGTTTATATGGACCAATTTCCCTGAGGACTCTGAAACTTGATCTATAGATAATTCTATTTTCTAATAGTACTATCTCCAAGATATCTACAATTAATCCATGAAGATGTACTAAAATCAAAACGAATTACAGTTCCTTCCAAACTGCTTAAACTTTCTATTGAATTACAGAATGGCGATGATATATCTAGATGATTGGAACAACAGTATATGGCTGGCAGATGAAGGTCGCCAGTGTTGGTACAATCTCAATATTTTATGTTCGTGTTGTTTTTACTCTAAGATGTCAGGTATTTGCTATGTCTTAACATTGTGTCTTAAAAAGCTTGTCAAGGAGAGTAAGTTTGTTCTGCAGAAGGTAGACAGTAACATTTCCCTTTATGACCAGTTCCAGCAGATTTATCAGGTAAGAAAAAATGTTAAAGGTAAGTACCAGTGAAAACCAAGATATTAAATCTCTCTGTTAGCTGTGAGGCAAAACTAGGGAAGAATAAGAACTTCACACAACAACATTCTGAAGTGAATGGAAGGTCAATACCTAGTTTTAACATATTAGCTTTCCTTTGTAAAGAAAAGAATCAAAACTGTTATACCTAGAGAATCTGGAGAAACTGGGAAGTAAAAAATAAAGCATTAGTTGATGAAAATGAGAATTAAAAAAAAATTCCCCAAAACTGTTCAGAATTGGATATATAACATCAGGGACACAAATTTCTCTACCTCTGGTGAAGCAGGTACCAAAACTCTTGCGTTCTGATTATCCTGCTACTGACAACTGCCAACTCCTCCTGGTGGGTTGTAAATCCTCAGGCCTGGACTCCTGCCCTAGTGCCTGCCCCCAGCTTGCCTAACCCACCTGTTAACATGGCTTTAGCCATCTCCTGTAGTACAGGGTATCTGGGACAAGAGTGTGGGGTATATGTCTAAGTGCTTATGTCTAGATGTTAGGTGACAGCACTTGGAAGTCCTTTGACTTCCATTCAGAAGTCCTCTTTCTTTCCATTGTCTGTAAGGACAATGGAAAGACATGTTTCTAGGTGGCCATCCATATAACCTATTTTAGACCTCTACCTCACTTCAGATTTCTCTTGACTATGAGGTATCAGCCATGAGTGAAGTAAGTTTTCTCTAGGATCAGTGTGAAACTATTGGTCCCCCAGGGGCCAAACCAGCTCCAGGCTGTTCTGCTGTGATATTTAGGGACAGCAGGAAGCCTATTTCCAGGATGTGTTTTGGGTTGGTGCCTACTTTTACTGGCTCTCTCAGTAAAGCCACAGCATGCATTATTTTGCCTTTGTTCTTCCTGCAAACTCTTGTGGGAACGTAGGAGCACCTCTCACCTCTGCCCCTACTACCACATCCTGGGACTCCCTGTGTGTCTGTAGGAAGGGCAAGGGGACATCTCTCAGCTTTGCAGAACTGGGACTGGATCCGCACTGCTGCAGGTGAGCCCTGGGCAATGTGAAAGACCAAGTTTGGGTTTACATGGCAAATAAGCCTGTATCTGTGTGGGCAGAAATGTGCACAGGGATGCTGTCTGAGACTGCAGTGCTAGATGCTTCCCAGGAGCCCTTCCTCAAATAATGAAAAAAAAATATTTAGATATTAAAAACCAAAACAAACAAAACAGACCCAAAAAAACCCAACAACCCCCAAACCACTGAAATAACAACTTGGGTATAAATCTTCATAGACTGTGTCCTCCCTTTCTTTGTGGTATTGTCTCTCCAAGGCATTGCGCATTTTAATAATGCCTGATCTTAAAATCCTTTTTCACAAATGGAAATTAGTGTAGTGGTCTTGCAGCCTTCTGACCACTTCAGTTCCTCTTTGACACACTTGCTCAGGAGGGGTCCTGTTGTTGGCTAGGGCAACAGGGTCCTAATAATAAAATGCCGGTGGGGTGTTTTCTGAACACCTTTACTGCTTTTAACAAATGCTGCTGCCTCCTTGCTTGTATAAGGAAAGTTTGTGTGGACCTAGTTACAAGAGAGGAGTCTAATGAAGAGAGAACTTCAAATTATACACTTGACTGAAATATATAATTCATACTTAGGAGAACTGTGTACAAATACTTTTTGCATTGTATAATTTCTGCATATGATCTCCTGTAGTTCCTCAGTGAATGTATGTATTCCTTTTCTTAGTTAAAAAATAAAATAAGAGGGGGAGTTTTCTGATCTTCTTTGCCTGGAATTTTCCCATTGTTTCTAATTGGACTTGTCTTGGATATGATGTTCCCTACTTCTTGCTGGACAGGACATGCCTGAATGGGGAGCGTGAACAATTATCTCAGCATGCGAAGATTTAATGGCAAAACATCCAAATCCTTTGCATGTGACAATGCTTGGTGTGCCTAATGGCTATGGATTTATAGTGGTGGTCCTACAGCTGATGTCCTGCTGCTCCCTGTGCTAGTTTAGTCATCTCAAATGTTGCTGGTTATCCACAGCTCTCAGACTTGAAGAGACTTTGTAGGTGTGCAGTGCTTTAGAAACTGAGACCTCGTAAGGAAAATAAACAAGGATTCGATGAGCACTCTTCAACCTACGTGACATAATCTTTCTCTACTTTTTCAAGAGCCAGGAACCTTACACCTTATGTGTTAATTAGAGGCTATAAAAGTGATTTTCTCTATTACTAGCACACCTAACATCTCCTCTTCTTGTGGTATCTAAACATGACCTCTCTTTCATGTCATCAACTGAGTTCATGTCATGTATAAACCTGTGCAGCCTGGATTTCCAGTGTTTTCAGCAGCAGCTTATGCTATACTGTGCCCTTTTCTAATATCCTTAATCTCTGCTTCTGGTAAATAAAATAGTGACCTACTTTATTTTTCTGCCTTCAGAAAAGCAAAGTGCACGTGGTAGAGAAGCAGCTGCTGTTTTCTGACAGCAAGCAAAGAGCCATAGGGCTCCTGGTTCAGAGCTTTGATAAACTCGTTCCTCCTTTTACAACCCCTGCTCTGCTCTCTGTGTGTGTGGACACTTGGTGCAGCCCTGTATCTGCTTCTGGTGCTTGGGTGCCATCACCCAGATGTGGACAAAACAGAGGAGAAGGGATTGCCTGCAGATGAGGATGGGTTAATTACAGGGAAAGTGGACTCAGGGACTGCAATCCCCTCCTGATGCAGTGATGACTCCTGCTTGCAAAGCTGGAAACATGCCCACAGCTTTTGAATGTGTGCTGTATATCATTCTCCTTCTCTTTGGCCTCTGAGCTACTAGCTATTTGGGAAATGTAGGGGGGTAGGGACCATTGCACTGCAATCACTTTGCAATATGTGGAGAAAAGGGGTATCTTTTCCATGGTTTCCTCTCATCCCTTTCTGCAGAGGATGATAAGTGTCAACATTGACTCATCAGCCTGCTTGCTTCATAGGCATCTTCCAGGAGCTCCAGTGCTCCACACTACTGTCATATAGCAATGAGAGCTGGGCACCAAAATAGAAAATCAATAGTATGCAAGCAGTCTCCTCCCACATGTGCTTTTGAAAATCTCCCCCACAACCTTTTGCATCAACACTAACCGGATTTCACCTATAAATCTGCTACACTTAATCTCCCTGAGTACCTCTCATCCCCAACTTAAGCTCCCTTATTGACAGATGCGCACACACACAAACAACTTTTTTTTCCCCCCATCTCAATCCTCTATTGTTCAAAAACAACATATGACAGCAGCTCTGGCAGGGCCATCTCGATCCTCTTTGCACTGAAGGTAGTGAACAGTTCAAAATGGGAGGACTGAGCTTTGCTCCTGCCTGTCTTTCACAGAGCTCCTTGGGAGAAGCAGCCAGGCAGCCCATGGTCTCGAATTCAGTGGCTTATGTGGCCATCTCCAGCTTCCCTGCAAAGCCGTGGCATGTATCTGCACAATTGCACAGTAGCTGTTGGATGTTTTACCCTTGGCTGCCTTTAACGCTGTCTTCAAGTTATTGTTTCAGAGCTGCCTGATGCAACATCAAAGCACCAGCCCAGACAAAGCACATTCAGGCTGGGAGCTGGGGTGGAAAGAGGGAAAATTTGCAGCAGAGCGATCATGCAGGCTGGCTTTTCTTTTGCTTCAGTAGGAGTGAAGGGCGTTCAGGGGACCTGCTGCTGCAAGAAATTGTATAGGTGTGATCATGACTAGAGCAAAAATCCATCGCATTTCAGAATGCTGTTAGCTGCCTTTTGGTTTGGTTTTGAATTTTATTTTTTTTTTTTAATTGCTAAACTTTTTTAGTTCATTTTGATTCTAAGTGTTGGAAGGAATAATTGGACTAGAGCAGCAGCATGAAGAGTTAACACAGTATCTGAGAGAAATGTGTCAGCTCTTTCAAGTAGTAAAAAGAGATGAGTAAGCTGAGAATCCTACCAAGAACTAGTTTCCATTTCAGGTCTTGTTTAAGAGATTAATTATGGAATAGTGTAGACCTAATTAAACACAGCAAGGTCAAATAGGCACACCCTTACACCAACTAAGAGAAATATAAAAATTGTTGTGCTTGAACAGACTGTATTTCTGTACTTAGAAAGTAAGAAACAGCCACAGCCTCTTACAGCTCTCACATGGATGAAACCAATAACAGCAAGAAAAAAGGGTCTTGATACATCAACCTACACATTCGCTGGTAAAGAAAAACTAATGAACTGCTACAGCCACAATTGCAATGAGTTTTGTGGGTACCAGGAGGTCCCATACTAACTACTTTTTTCACTTGCAGAGCATCAACAATTTAAGGAACCTAATTTATCATAAAAACATTAATCACCTTATTTCTGATCTGTTGAATAGCTGAAGAAACAGAAACCTGAGTACCACAAAATCAGTGAAATAAGAATATAAATGAGAGACTCAACCTTCAGTTGCTCTGTTAAGGTTTAAGGAAGTAAGGAAGCTACTTTGTAAGCATAACAAAAAACCACCCTGGGGGAAGTGAAATCACAAATTTAACTAATTGAGACAAATAAATCCAGGCTGCTCTTGTCAGCTGGCAGTTGTTGGGTTTGAGGTTTTAGTTTTCACTGAGCTCTTTGTGAATTCCTTGTTGAATCCTCAAGTCTTCACCACTTAGAAAAACTGGCAATTCAGTATTTTTAAATTTTTTTCCCGAAGTTGCCTGTCACAGACACATGAGTTTGTCTCTCTGAATTCTGCAGTCACTTAAATCACACGTGGACACTGAATCAATCATATCCTCAAGCAAGGGACATACACATATATGTGTGTACGTCTGTGTATTACACATTAGCTGTTTGATTTTGAAAGGTTTCTGATGCCCTTTTCAGCTCCAGAGAGAAATGGTGTGGCTGTCTTTGCAGTATGGACATGATGGTGACTTTTCCCTCGGGGTGTGTGCTGGAGAAGCTGCTGGCTTTGGTTACAGATGTCCCTTCTCCTCTCCTTTGAGTCACCTCAGGTTCTGTGGGACTATCTTGGGATGCAGCTCTGCAGTGCATCTGGTTTGGCTTTTCATTTAGTTTTCCAGCCCATCTGTTTAATGTCTGCACCTTTTGTCAGGCCAGCCATTATTAGTCAGACTTCTGTTGCACACTGAGCTGTTCTCCCCTGCCCTTCGCTCCTTAGTCTTGGTTTTCTCTTGGTCTTGTTCCTTTTTTTTATAACTGGCACATTTTGGGCACTGTATTCTATTTTCTGCTCCTGGAGATGGTCCTTAAAAAAACCTTGACCTTTCCAGCTTTTTCTTTATTGCCTCAGAGAAATAAAGAAAAAAAAATTGTGCACTACTTTTGAGGACTAGAATATGGAGCATCTGTGTTTCAAAGTAATGTCGAATGAAATGTCTCTCATCTGCATGTGTGGGAATAAAAGGAAGAAATGAAAAAATCACCTGTGTTACACTCAACTTTTGAAGAGTTTCAAGGATAGCTCTAATTTTATGGGGTATATTTTTCCCCCCAAGGAATTTTTAAAGGACACAGCTGATAAATGGCCATAAATAAGGAGGTGATCAGAAACAGAAATCAGATGAAGGGGTTTTACCTGGGACTTCTTGTAAAGCTCAGCCATTTGTTACACTGACAGATAACTCTATTCATGGTGTTGCCTTTTAACAGCAAGAGGAAATGATGAGATAGAGACCTGGAAGGGACAGAAGATAGTAACTGGTGAGTTGAAACAGCTCACACCAGTAGTGATGCCTCTGCGGTCAGACATGGCAATTAGGACACCAGCTGCAAACCCAGGAGCCCTTTAGATGCTAGAACTCGTATAGTCTCACTTTATGCAAAAGTAGGTATTTTTCTCCAAGGATAATTCAGTTATAAAACTACCATCCTGGCCAGATCCATTTGCCCTTACCTGGAAAGGACAGAAATGAAAGGCATGAGTGTTTTTATTCTTCCTCTTCATGCAACACTACCTGCAAGTTCAGAGTTATTTAATTTCCTTGCATTTCAGCCATGAATGGAAACTGGCGTGGAGTGAGGGTCAAAATCACTTCTCCTCGACAAAGTAGCCTGAGGGGGGCTCTCCTCCTGCTCCAGCTATGGCAGCAAAGGATGGGCAGTATTTGCAGCCAGGAGGTGCTTGCATTAACACTCCTCGTCGGTCCCACTAGATCACACCCGTGTTAATGCTGGCAAGACGCCTCTGGAGCAGCCAGATTTGGGGCTGACTTTCTGTTGCAGCACTCATTGCTCTTCCTGCCTTCAAAACATTATTTTGGACTGCTGGCTGCTTTGCCAGTCTGCATTGCCTGTGCTCCAGCTGTGTTTCTAGCTTTGCTTTGCAGTCGATCTCTTTTCAGTACAACTGATAAGCTGACACCATCACAAAAATGCAGGCACTGGGGCTTGCGCGGGGTTTGCCTGTGCCTATAATCTGACCTTTGGGGCATTGTTTGCGCGTGTATCAGCCTCTGTGCCAGCTTGTGCTACAGCAACCCAGGGTATTTCCCAGCTGATATGTGGCCTATGGTATATGTTAGAGACAGAAGATGTGTTACTTCTGCATACTATATTTTCTGTATTGCAGGGCCTTATTATTTTTCAGACTTGGCATAAACCAGTGCCCTTAATGTATGTGTAGCCACTCCAAGGTGACTAGTGAAATGGGGAAGATGGCTACTGTGGTTATTTTTCATGCTGAAATCTACAGCTTTGTTCAGCTTTCAAGGAGAATGTGGAAAAAAGTTGGGAAGACACACTAAATAGGAGAGCTGTTTAGAAGAGTGGTTTCTCCCCAGAGCAAAACTAACCAAGTCTTCTGTTGTTTGTGGCAAATAAAATTAGTGGCTAAGATTTGCCAACGTGAAAATGTTGTTGGCAAGATGGGTCCTGCAGAGCCTCCATGTGTGTGGGGCTGTATCCACTCACATGGGCCAAGCCCAGCATACACCAGCTCCTTGTGCTTTGAAACATGTCAGGAGAGATTACTGTTTCTGTCCCAGGGTTCAACAAAGTTATTTGTATATTTATGAAAAAGGAAAAAAATATCAAACAGCCTTTTCTGTTTTGATAACAGTGCTTCATGATACACTTCGTGTTCTAGATGAGCAACAGAGTTTCAAAATTCTGCAGTTCCCTGATGCAAAAACTCAACAAATGTGCTCAGAAATAGGACTGTTTCACAAAGACACGAGCGCCCATTTATCTTGCTGAATGGCTGGGGGCTGTGCTAGAGAAAAGGAGGTTTTGCTTTTTTTATTTATTTATTTATTTTAAATTCTGCTAATTAAATTGTTGTCTTAATAGGACAGTAATCTATATGTGCTGGAATACTGGTTACTAATTAAATCACTCTGCGACTTAGAAATGCAGATCTAGCAGGGATTAAACTGGTCTGGTAGTTTTAGTCTTTTTAGGAAATTCCTAGTTGAGTTTTTACAGAAAACTGCTTAAATGAGCACAGAGACAGGAAAGACACTTTTCCAGCAATCACTGTTTATTATATGGAGACTGTGTATCTCTACTAGTGATGCCCTTGCACACAGTAAAGGAAAAAAATTATCTGATACATATGAGGTCAGTACTTTCTATAATTCAGTAACATCCAACCTTTTTTATGGGAGAGATAAACCCTTTCTTTCTCTTTGTTACTGACAGAAAGTATCAGCTTGGGGTGAAGACCTAAAACTGGTAACTGTAAGGTGTATCAAACACGTCCCAGGGGGCTCCTGGAGGTGTCACATGTAACTTTGGCACACTGTGCCTTACTAGGAAGGATGCATTTCACATATCTCTCCGCACTGCCCACCTCCCCTTGGACAGGGCTGAGGGGCTGGCATTAGAGGCATTTGCTCTTCCTTCAGTCCTCGTAAAACCTGTGGGAAAGGCAAACCCTCTCCTGGCTCTGTGTGGTACCTTTAGACTCGTATTTCCCCAACTATGCAAGAGGAATATCCTTGGTGTTAATGAGGGGTCTCCAACCACAGGAATGGGAGCAGTGGGGAACCAGGATTTTGGGAATTGTCTCCTAGGTCAGCCCAGGGCTGGTCACAGTGCATCCAGCCTCCCTTTCCACTATGCCCACACTGAAATGTGTAGCCTTGCTGCTCTGCTTGGTCTTTGCCTCAGGCTTTGCAAGGCCTGGCTGAGCTCTGAGTTAAGTCAGGTGGTATTTTTCCATTACAACTTTGATTTTTGGTACTTTCATGTGGCTGTTTATTAAGGTGTTTAAATGCAAACTCAGGGACTCAAATTATGGTTTATATATTGTCTAGATCTGTACCTCTCACTTGAAAATGTGTTAATTTAAATCACTGGCAAGTGTAGCTTTCTACATCTCTGATGGAACTGTCTTACACAACCAGCTCCCCAGGGTTCTGCTTGATCCTGGTGTTACAGATGTGTGTGGTATAAAAATAACTACATTTTAAAGCCCTGCCTTTGTAATTTAGCCCAGTAGTATGATTGTCCAGCTACGGTTTATAGCAGGAAACCCTCAGTAACGAGAAAACCACAGAGATTCATAATGTGGTCTTCTGTCTTTCAAACAAGGAAAGTGAAAAATGTGTTGCCAGTGTGAAATGAAGGCAGATGGAGTGTTTGATTATTGCTTCCTGACATTTTAAGAGTATCCACTGCCATTCTTGTTCTCTTTAATTCTTATTAAATGTAAAAGAAACATGACAAACTATACACAAACACCCTATTACAAGATAATAATTTACCATCCGATGCTAAGATACTTAAAATTTTCAGAAACCTCTTGAGAATGCTATACTCTACTGGTAGCTGGTTAATGTATTTCTTTCATGTAAATGACTTTTCACTTTTGAAGTTAAGAGAAACTTCTGTAAATCTTTCTCCCTAGCTAGAAGCAAATAGTTTGCAAGCCTTTATTATAATTGAACATCCATAACGTTCAGTGTACAAAAAAAAAAACCAAAAAACCTCTTACAAGAAATACACTATCAATATTATAAATGCTTAATAGAAAAGCATCATTCCCTTAAAATGCTTCACTATATTTGCAGTGCAAGAGGCAATTCAGATGCTGGAGTCACACCAAATTTACATTAGTGTTCTGTGCTACTCTGTTCTTCTCTATCTTATTTTATATGCCTTCCTATCACTAAGTGTTTTCCAATTGTTCAGTAAGGGAGCTAATTGAAGTGATTTGATCTTTTTCTTACCCTTTCCCTTTTACTTTTACCTTATTTGGTAGAGTTGGCTTTCTTTAGGATATACAAAATTATTTATTTGTGTTGGAGAAAACAGAGAGAGAAAGTGTACCTTGCTCTTGAAACAGAGTTGTAAGGCTGAACATCCCCAGAACCCGTGGGAGCAATTTGGCTCACTGATATCCAAGGACACTGAGTTGAGCCCTTTCTGAGAGCTGCATTTGGGTCAGCATACTTAGGTTTTCACATGCCTCTAACAATTAACCAGCTCAGGCAGTCCTGCCTCCGCGAGATAACATCCTACCCCTGCAGTTAAAATCTTCCTAGAGAACTGAAGGAGCACAAATTTAAGCTCATTCACAATAGCTTTAATTAAAACCTAGTTAAACTTGTTTCCATTTTAACACCCAGGAGATCCACACTTAATCAATCCACATAGTGCAGCCTAATGCCTTCTTCTGCACCCATGGGTGGTGGCTCATACTCAGGGGCTGATGGGGAGGGCTGTGGGGTGCAGAGCTCTGCTGGGCTGCTTGAGCCCTCTGCTTCCTTCTCCCTTCATTTGCTGCTCCCGAGCCCTCCCTGCCCTCTCCCCACACTTTCCTGAGTCTCAACAGCCCAGGGAAGCAGCTGCAGAGCGTAGGGAGGACAGGCAGGGAGCCTAGTGCCACCCCAGCAGGGCCACTGTTGTGCTGCTGAGAAGAAGCTGCTTGTATGGTCACAGGGGCAGTGGAGGTGGGTGGTGCCCAGCTCTGCCTACAGCCATATGGCTGCTCCAGGAGTTCCCTGGCACAGTCCCCAGCAAATCCTCTTAGTTCAGCTTCACCCTCTTTCTTGCTTCTTTGATGTCAGTCTTGCCTTGGTCCCTGCTCCAGACTCAATTCCCATCACAAGCTCTCAGGGTCAGAGAGTGGTTGTGCCCCCAGAGCTCTCATGGCCTAACCATGGCTCAAGGATGGGATGCTGAGGTTACACATGCACTGCACAGGGTCCTGTCTGGTGATGGGACAACAGGCACAAAATGGCCTGCATCTGTGGTATTAAAACCTCTCCCCACCAAACTACCTTGCCCACTGCTCTGGTATCTGTCAAAGGTACCTAATTCAGATGAACAAGCCTAAGGAGAGCAGAAGGGTATTTTGTAATGAGGGGCTCTGCCTGGTAGCAAAGATGGGAATGAAGAACTTAAATCTGCTGCTGACATTGATTCTCCTTTTTGATACCTTGATAAGGTATCTGTTTGTCTCCATGTGTTACAGGCAGACAAATGCAAACCCACTTTCCTAATGCTGTTACAAGGATTTCTGTTAAAATTTAGATCAAGACAATGAAAAGCTGTAGATAAAATATTCTTCTGTAGAGAGGAAGTAGGTGCACAGCCTTAGGTACCAGAAAGGGTACGTTCACATTAACAAGTTGTTGCAATTTATTCTGTTCTTCAAAATCTATGAAAGAAAGCAAAAAATCCCTGCTGATCCCTTTTCAGTTTTGAAGCAGCATGATAAAAAACATCTGCTAAAGCTAATGACTGCATTTGCATAGATTACATGTGACAATCCAGCACACAATAGGGTGTCCTGCCATCTAGACAACAAGCCACCAGGGTGATGCACTCTTTGGCATTTGTTGCCAGAAGTCAGCTACACTTCTACAATAATAGTGTCAGCTCGTTTCCAGGAGGACTTTGGCTAACAGTGCCAGAGAAAATTACTGATTCCCTCTCGTTTTCCAAGCTGAAAGGTGTAGGGCTCTCTCCTGCCAAGCGTGGAGGAGAAGTGGAGGAAGGAAAACAGCTTTCCTGACAGCACCCAGTAAAACCCCTCAGCACTGCACTGAAGTGGTGGGGGGAAGGAATCCAGTTCTGCTGGGCTCGAGCTGAGGGAGGCTGAGTCCCACCCCCAGCAGCACAGGAGCCACATGGTGGCTGTGCATAGCCCTGCTAGCCGCTGGGCTGAGGGATGGCTGGCGCCTGTCATGGGGCATCATGGCTGCATGCCATGTTGCGTTGGAGGGGAAAAAATGGTTCCTTTGTGTTTTCAGCACAGTGGTTGAGTTTTATGGCATCATTTTGTTATTCTTGCAGTGTTGGCTATGGACAAATACAAGATGACAATTTATATCCTAAGGCAAAGTGGCTCTGATATGATGCTACTCCTTTTCGCTTTGCTTAATTGGGCTAACAGAAAAAGACAACAGCTGCAATGTTGGGAATGAAAGATGCCTTTGCTTGTCCTGGTTTTGACAGCAATCAGCCTGACAAGGGATTATCAATTGATCTGAGATAAGTGTCACTAAAGGATGCTGTCCATTTATCCCCTTTACTATTTCATACATACAATTTCACTTCAAAAAACTGATATAGTTATTTTGAGAGAGAGCAAACTCTTAGGCATTGTTAAGAAAGACCAGAGTGTGAAAAGGAAAAGAATGTCTCTAAAAAAATGCTTTGGGACTTCTGTGGTTTTAGATATGTACATATGTGTGTGCATTTGTGTCATGAAGTGAGAAAGTCAAAGAGAGACTGGCCATAGACAGGTGCCACTGAAAAAAAAACATGTAATTTTCTCCAGCCTGTGTTTTCCAAGACTGCAGATCTGACAGTCACAGGATGCTTCCTTCCGGCCTAGTAATCCACAAGTTCAGGCAAAGCTCTGTGACCACCTGTCAGCCTATTTTTGTGAAGCTCCATGGAAAAACTCCATGAAAAGGACTGGATGATCTTGACTATTCCATTTGATACATATGAAATCTTTTGGATTGGTGCATAGTTTTCCCATTGGATTTTGCTGGAAGCAGGGGACCATATACCGTGACCAGGAGCCAAAAGAAATGGGCTTTCCCCAGCCAGACAGTGACAAATGTATTTTTCTAGTTTCCAGTGTGCTTGCCCCTGGCCCCAATTCATCACTGTGGAGCTTGGTGGGAGTTTTGCAGCTGTCCTTGGTAATACCAAATTCAGCTGTGGTGTGTGGAAACACCACTAAGAAAAGCCCTCCAGCTCCCACAGGGCTGGGAGATGCTTGCTTTTCAACCCAGGTGCCCAACAAGCCCACTCAAAGGGCTTGACTACATTTCTTACATGCTCCTTGTGCAAATGATGCTTCTCCTCAAACCTGTTTTGTCCAAGCAAGAAGAGCAGGAGTGGAAGCCCCAGTGATTATTTCTCTTGGTATTAATCTATTCTTAAACCAAACAGTACTCTTTAGATATTTTAGTTAAACTGTCATAAATCAACACCCACTGCTTCGTTTTTCTTAGTGATGAAAAAAAAAGGAAAAAGAGAAAACTGAAAAGCTGTCCTTTAGCTGATGTTCAGTATAGAATTGATTGAGCAATCTGCTGTCAGAGCAACAGCTCTTGTCAAAAATACCTTTTGGAAAAAACCCTCTGGTGTTATTTGTATCGCGTGTACCACATAATGCTCTTCAGTGAGAGCTGGGCGTCAGAGACCAGTATTAAAAAGAGATCAGTGAATGTGCCATGTAGGAAATGAATTGTGTGCTTCCTTGCAAGCTACCAGTGTCCCTATGACCACCTCCAATTAATGAGTTCATTGATGTGTATCAAGGCATCATTTGATGATGCCATCATTTGAAGAACAAGCAGGGTCAGATTTCTTTAGAAACTCTCACAGCTCTGAGGGACTGATACAACCAAAATCCAGGTGCACCAGGCTTTTCCCATGCTGTAACTTTGACCAGCATCCCAGTGCCGCAAACTCCTGACCAGCTTAGGAGCTCCCCTGGTGCAAGAAATGGACATCGCCATGTGAACATACATTGAGGAATGCACATGCTTGCATTAGAGATGATGGAAAATGTTTTATTTCTGTGTAACAATGTTTTCCCCAAATGGAAAAACTAAAGGTGAAAAATGTTGGCTGATATTTTTGGAAGAGGGAGGAAATAACTTAAAATCCACAAATGCTGAGAGGGGCTGATTTGAGCAAATTTAATATGTTTTTCTGTGAACATTTAATTTGGACTCAGAACTTTTAGGGTAAGATTTACCTCATCCACTATTAAGCTGACATATAAAACAGGTCAAATAAACTGCACCCTAAGAATACCTGTCTTTTACATTAGAGAAAGGGGATTTAAGCTATAACTAGCTGTGATGCAGCTGTTTACCCTGCAGCTGGTTAAAGCATGGGGAGATGAGATCTACCCTTTGGTTTGAAACAGATGGAAGCCAGTGGTTCCTACAGGTTTGCAAGGCATGGCCTAGTTTTGTATAGCATCTTATAGTCAACTCCCTTGAAAGCTGCTGAGACATACCCTATTTCAAATACAAAACATACAGTGTCTATCTGCTTAAGAGCAGATCACAGAGGAACAGCTGAAGTTTTGGAGCTCCTAAAAAAATCCTGACAGTGAATTCTATTTTGGAAACTTGTTATAATAAAAAGCACAATTATTTCTCTCCTCTCCCACCACGTTCCAAGGCCCAGATTTAGTCCCAAAGCTTTTCAATAATTCTCTCGCAGCCTGTATGTTTCACATGTGCTGAGGTGGTTTTTTTTTTCTTTTTTCCCACTTTCATATTTGTCCTTTCACCTGAACCTAAAGACTTCCATGTGCTAGCACGGTGCTGGCACCCCACCTCTCCAACTGATGTTTTCCCCAGGAGCTGGTTGCTTTATACATAGCGAAATGAGGGGAAAGAAGGAAAGTGAGAAATCAAACTAATAACTTATCAGTAATTGTAATGAGAGGACTTTTTTCTTCTTTATATGCAGCAGCTGAATGTAGCAATAGTCTTGGTGGTGAATTGGACAAGTATTCCTTATATTTTTGAAAAGGACAAGTAATATATCACATCTATCTAGATGTCCTGTTCTGGGAGGCTGAATCTTTAATTAAAGGTGTGATTCTGTCTTGTACATCCAGAAGTATTTCTGCTGAAGCCAAGGGGAAGGTCTGAGGTAGTAAAAGGGTGAGGAAAACTCTCAGGCATCCCCAGTACAATGAAAGATTTTTGAATGCATACCTCTTAGTAAAAATATTCTCAGCCTCCAAATATCAGTTCAACTGCTTGAAAAACACATTATTCCCCATCATGCCCCTGATTTGTTTAGACAGTTGTTTGAGCTTTTAATTAAAGACCCATCCCTCCTGTGATACTATTGTCTGTCAGGTCTGCTGGGACCGCACAACCAGGATTTTATTTTCATTTATTTTTAGAGTAGAAAAACGTAACTAGCACAAATAGAAATTAAAATAAAAACTGTTTATTATGTCTGGGCTATTGAAAACATCCAAAGGAGAAGGTAAATGGCTGTATATCCATATAAAACCCCCCTCATATTTACAGGCTTTTTTTTAAACATTTCTCTTTTCAGTTCAGTATATGGAAGAAAAGAAACTTTCCACATTTCCAGTAATTACAGTGCAAGTAAATCTGGGATTGGGCTGAGTTAATTCTTAGAGGTTCTAGCCATAGTGTTACAGCAGGATTAATCTAGAGGGTTGCTTTAGTTTGGTTTTTTTGTTGTTTGTTTTTTGTTTTCTTTAAATGAAGGGGACTAGGGCACTACCATATTATTAATTAGAAGTAAATCTGTCCCTTGGGGGTCTACATGTGTTGCCTACATTTTTAATTTGTATTTAGCTTTAAGACAAATCACAGATATTTCCCCCCTTCAGATTCTCAGTTTCTTCCTTATTTCTCTGTAATCCTTTTGGTTTTCATTAGGAAGAACAGTTGGATAACACAGAGATCCTACACGGACAATTGTTTTTTTTTTCCAGTCCGTTGGCTGAACTGGAAAACATTCAATAATTTTCTTTTGGGTCAAATTTGTGTTTTGCTTCATTTTGGGAGGGTTACTGTTATTTTCCTATTTTACTCTTTAAAACGACAAAACATAAGCCATTTATACAGAAGTTGTTTCAACAACAAAAATAATCTACACAAAAACATGAAACAAAATGCTGTAACTTCATCCCTTCTTAGCTCAGATTGTTCACTTGGTTTCAAAAACCTCATGATTGATTTGCTCAACCTGAACATACATTTCTTGCTGAATTTATTTTTTTCTCTATAAAATTGCACCCAGAAGGGGTGCTGGGGCTGTCAGTAATAAAAGAAAACTTCAGAGGCCACAGGATTCCTTTCACATGCAAAGGTGTTGGTCTTTGCTGCAAGGATATTATTGGTGAGAACAAGAAGTATTCCTCCTTGTGAATCCCTTGCTAGCAGGTCTCTGGTCTAATACAAAGTCTTCTGGGCTTGTGAAATGGGACTTACTCCCGTTTTGGCTAGAGGCTAGACTGGATGTGAAAAGTCAGGGGATGAGGATTTTTTTTCTACACATTTATGCTGTAGAAGGGCATGATCATTTACCTGTTCAAGAATCTGTACCTCAGTTCTTGTTTGATGGAATTTCTCAGAGATTTAGAGGACATTTTGATCAATTAAATTGTACAGTTATGCAGTGAGCACTTACAAATTCTGTAAGTTTGTGGGGCTCGGACAAAATTTACTGAAAATAGAGTTCAGTTCTCTATTTTGAGGAACAGGTCTTATTCTGCTCACTGTACACTTCCCAGTACTGTAGCTTTTCAGCAAATAAAGAAGAATAATGACAATTTATTATCTCCAGGGAGACTGGAGATATACTTTATAGGGACATGTGCATCTCCCAGTCATGATGATCTCTGCTATCTGGATGGTGCACTGATACCAGATTTTCCCAGTGACAGTTTTTCATGTGTTAATAGGGCAGATTCTGGTGAGTGTGAAGCCTGTGTGGAGATGACAGTCTGACAGAGAGTGGGAAACTCACTTTATCCCTCATCTTCTATTCATCACTCTTTAGTCTTCCTTCCACAGATTGTGGGGTTTAGATTAATTTAAGAACCTTTTCCCTGAGGCATCCCCAAGTATGCGCTGCCTGAGAGTGAGGGTCAGCCAGGCTCTGGACATGCTGAACTGCACATTGATGCTTTTTATGCTTCTGCAGCTGAGGAAAGTTTTATTTGCAAAAAAAGGATGTGGAAAATGGTCTGACATGGGAAAATGGAGGGAGAAGTAACAAAGCAAATGGCCCCAAGGAAGTCGTAGCTGCTGCTGCATGGGCTGGAGAGGGAAAAAGGAAATATGCAGAATTAGAAGACGTGGATCTGTTGGGACGCAAATGAGAGCAAGTAGCAAATGTTAGAAATCCAGATGCTTTTTGTCTGTATCTGTACAAGCAGACACTTCCCACTATAAGGTGTTACAGCAAGAATGCTCATATGGAAAATAAGAGGGATTCTTTAATCCCCTATTTATTTTTCTGTTTTTATTTTGGGGGGGGGGGGGGGGTGTTTTAAGCTATTCTTTTTTTTTTTTTTTTCAGTCCCAGTTTTTCCCTAAGCAGATCTTTAGGTATCAGCAGAGATCTGACATTACTTATGTCTTCCTTAATGAGCTCATTGATTTTGTAATCTAGCAAACAGAGTCTCTTCTACTTCCTGATACTGTAATGCATTGAAGAGCTTATATGTGCAGTAGCACACACCTAACCACGTAAGAAAAAGTGGGGTGTTTGAAGTAATTGTTCAGGTAGTGAGCCTGTTTTCCCTATGAACCTGTTATTGTTCTGGGCCTCCCTGTACTCATCCTTTAGTTCTAGACTCTGACATGGTAATTACCCATGGCTTTTTAAAAGCCTGCCTACATTCTCCCAACACCAGCTGGGGTCTTGATGCAGACATTGTGCCGGCCAAAGTCTTGCGAATCACTTTCTGCAATTTAGATTCGCTGCTTATCATTAGGGAGACCTAATAGTTTTAAACTGATGTTGCATCTTCAAGCCCCATGAATTATATATACACAATAGTATATGTGATGGTAAAAACACAACTGTAGACTGATAACAAACAAAAATGTAGAGATCTTCATCAGAAAATGGGTAAACTCTGCCATTAAACTGAGCATATCCTGGGTACTATGTTGAGAGGGCTGCTCCTGACTCTCTGGAGTCACAGAAGCTACTAAGAAAAGAAGCATGAAGTGAAATATTCCTGCAGAGATTTTCAGACTCCTCTGTCCTGTCACCCTGAGCTCGGTGCTCCCATTCAGCATGCAGGGCAGCCTTGAAACATTAAAAAACTCTGCAGGTTCTGTCAAAATGAGGGACAAGATGGTTTACTAGGTATCATTTCCATCACTAATTGATACTCATTGAATCCCAGGATTTTTATTCAGTATTCATTCCTTCTGAGCCATATACTGAAGTCTTTGGGGGAACTGTGAGTGCCTGCCTGGTGTAACTGCAGGGGAAAAGCAGGGTGAGGCTCCACCAGCTGCTTTGTAATTATTGCTGCTTCTGTTTCACCCGATGGCTCCAGCTGTAGGAGTGTCCCCATGGATCCAAGACTCTGTAGGGAGTGAAGCTGGGACAGGACTGTGATGCCTGTGGGTCACTGGAAAAGGCACCCTTGGCTGAAATGAAGCCAAGTAGTGGCTTCCTAAGGATCATTGCACAGGTCAGTGGTGGAGCCAAGGCTGAGAGCTGGACCAGAAGTCTGTGACAGTAACTTTCAGCAAGCAGCCCCAAAAAGCTATAGAGTTTTAATTTCTATTAAAAAAAAGTGTATTCCTGTAAATGCTACATTTTTTTTAAATACCTTTTCTAAGTAATTTTCTTAGCTAGTCTTTTTTTTTGTCTGATTTTTTTCTTCATTCATATTAATTCTTGAGATGAAAAAAACCCACCTTTGAAAACATTTTTTCTACAGACTCTTCTGAATATCCTCTTCAGCTGGAATAAACTTGCTGGTGTGGCTGTACTGTGCAGCTTGGCAAGGGATCACTTCCACTGTGTCAGATGTCCCTCGGGCTAAGCTAGGTTGGGGGTACATGGGAGAAACAGTTCTACCACAGTTGCTCAGCTGCCCCTTGTCTGCAGGCCACCAGGACCTTCCAGGTGACTGTGGAGTCTCTCTGTGCTTTTAAATTAGAGCTCCTCATTTGTTTTCACTTTGCAAGGTGTCTGACAGAGTCTCTTTCCCTTCACCAGGGAGACATTTTTTACTGTCAGAAGCAGACTCCCATTTGAGACCTACAGAGATGAAGGGAAGCCATAAAGAAATCTCTACCATAACTCAGGGAACTGACTTTTTAACCTCTGAGTAAAACAGTATGTATTAGGTCTTGATTACATCGGCTTTGCACAACCTTCCTAGACAGTAAAATGAGAAAGAATAAAAACAGATCTCATAGAAGACAATGTCTCTAGCTCGATTTCATCCAGCTCCTTGGCATCCTTTTCCAGAAACCACCTTCACTCACTTTGGAAGTCCTTTCACACAGCCGATCTTGTGACCCTTTACAGCTTAACAAAAATGACACCATGCCATTTACTTCCAGGGAAAATCCCAGCCACTTAACTGTCTGTGTCAGGTTCCCATAGCACATGAGGACACAGGCACAAGAGATGTGGCAAAGAACATTTTCTTCCAATCTCCTTGATCGTGCAACATTCAGGCATCCAAATATCCCTAGACTTAAGAGCTATTTTGGATGACTATAACCACCTTTCAGCATTTCTCTTCTTCAGTTAGAAGCTGGTTTATGATTTATCTAAAGCTTTTCCTGCTGAGCCCTGCAAGGGCAGTTGACGAAAGCATGTCATGAGTTCCTAGATGTATTTAGGGTAAAACAAACGAACAAACGAACACAACAGCAAAGAAAGAGAGAATGTTTCATTTATCACTTTCAAAATTCAGTGATTTAATATTTCATTGTAGAATGACTATCCATTTCCAGAGGTACTTCAAGGTTATTTAAAGCATGTTTTAAAATATGCAAAAAGGACTGAAAATAAATGTGTAGGAAAAAAAGTTCAATTTGTCAAAACATTTCTAAAGTAGTAATTTCAGGCTGACCTCAAGTCATTTTCCTCCGTTAACACTTGGATCTTAAGATGCCTGAAAAGCAATCTGAAAGCCACCCTTTCCATCATGGCTGTAAATATTCACACATAAACAAAGAGGGCACAATAACTTGTCTGTTCCATACAGCTGTGAAGCACTAAGTCATCTGTTCTCTGCCTTTTATATATCTCTGCATCTCTTTCCTTTGGACTCAATGTTTGTAAGAATTGATGAAATATAAAGGATTGATGAAATGTAGCAAATCACCAGTATGTCAGTGCAAAAATTGCTAAGTTCAGCCATGTGGCCATGTCTTAGTTATTAGCATTTTTGCCCGTTTTTTTCTCAAGATACATGACTGGGTTTTGTTCTTTCAGATTTCCAAAGGACGCCTGGCTCTGTGCATTTGCAATTTGCATGCATTTGAGAATCTGGTGTTACCTCTTTTTTGTCAAGTTTCCTTCATCTGTCTAAAGAGCAGAAATATTACCAAGTAATGGGCGAACACATGATGTGGCACAATTGATGGAGGCATAGTCAGGGTGAGCAACTTACACCTATTGATTGAAGTTTCGGTCTGACCTGTTCCCATGGCTTCTGGGTGCTGGGCATGTTTATGAACTGCACTCTGTAAAATGTAACTCACTCCTTCTCCTCTGGCCAAAATCTTGGTTTCTGTCTCATCTGTCCTTTCCTCTGTCTCTTGCAGAAGGCAGGAGAGACCTGTAAATTGAATGATGTGCTCATATTGCTCTTATGGAACACTTGTAATTCTGAATGCAAATGGAACTTTTTATACATGAACAGAAAAAGGACTAAATTCACTGGATAAATTATTCACAACAGATAATTCAATCTGCTCTCGTGGGAGAATGCAATGAATGTCTGATGATGTTAACATACCCCCCCCTCCACCCTCCAATTCTTCCTGCTAGTGAAGTAAATGGCAAAACCCTTTACTGACTTCAAAGGGAGAAGTACCTAGCCCCAAGCCAGGGGGCCCGTATATGACTTCTCTGTAGTGGTTCTCACTTGCATTTAGAGCTAAAATCCAGACAACCATTTATGTTTTGAGGAGACCAGACTAAGGCTGTATTGCAGAGCCAGGCTGCCAGGGAACCTTCATTATTACAGCTCTGGCTGAAAGCAGGTCTGCTCTGCAGCCTGAAGTAACCCAGCCTCAAGAGAGGGAGAGACAAGGTAGAGGTCTTGTTTAGTGAGTCTGGAGCTCAAGGCAAGTTAATTTGGCCAGGCTTGTCTAGTTTGGAGAAAAGGAGGCTGCAGGGTGACCTCGTTGCTCTCCACAGCTTCCTGAGGAGTGGAAGTGGAGAGGGAGATGCTGAACTCTTTTCCCTGGTATCCAGTGAGAGGGCATTGTGGGAATGGTCGAAAGCTGCACCAGGGAGGTTTAGACTGGATGTTAGGAAGCATTTCTTTACCATGAGGGTGGTCAAACACTGGAACAATCTTCCTAGAGAGGTGCTTGTCAGAGTTTAAGAGGCATTTGGACAATGCCCCCTATAACTTTTGGTCAGTGCTAAATTGTTCAGGAAGTTGGACTAGGTGAGTGTTTTCGGTCCCTTACAACTGAACTGCTCCTATTCTACTCTAGTCTAGTCTTGCCGAGTCTATGGTATGCTATATTTACTTTGTATCTGGAATAGATTTGCAGCCAGTGATGGGGTTTGTGACCAGGGTGACATCAGCCACCGCAATGTTGCTGTGCTGTTGGCCATCATCCATGGTGGCAATGCACCATGGGCATGATTTGGGTGCCATGACTGCGCAGTGGACGTGGGCTCTGAGATAAGGCTTACGTGGGGGCTGCTGCTGTGTTCCCTGTCATGGCAGGGGATGGGAGTGAAGGCTGGGCTGTGCCCCAGCTTGTGCCACTGATCCCCTCTGGTCATCATCAGCAGGGACATGTGGCCTCGGGTGTTGGGGAAAAATAGGGACACAGGATGCAGTTGTCCTGGTGAGGTGGGAAAAGGGGAAGCGAGGGGTGGGTGGAAGGTGAAGCTGCATCCTTTGCCTCTGCCCACGGGGGTATGTACTACCCAGGTTCTATGTGGGTGTTCCATGTTTTCACCCGCCTGTCCCTGCCCTGCAGTGTATAATCACCTGCAGGCTGTGTGCTCCCCCGCCTCCTCCCTACCGCCCCCCACTTTCTCTCTGCACTGCTGATGCTTCCCCGCGTTTCACATCGCGCGGTTTGAGTCACGCCACGTCCTGGTCTAGAGCGCCGTGTTACTGTGCCGGGAGGACACAGAAGCGACGCGGAACGCTCTGGTAAACAAAAGCTGAGCTCTGCCTGCCCATGTGCCCATGTGCGGGGCCGCGACGCCCTCCCAGGGCACCCCAGAGCCCGGCTTTTAGCGCGAGAGCGGCAGAGGAGGTGCCGTGAGGCTGCGAGAGGGGGTGTGAGGTCCATCTCCGCTAATTAACATCCCAGTTTTGCAGAAAAAAGGGGGCTATGAAGCCCCTT
>JANHFX010004905.1:0-27086 GCA_027560015.1 Chloroceryle amazona | reverse complement strand
TTTGTAACCATTGCTCAGCTCCCCTCTCAGGCTTCTCTTCTCCAGCTGAACAGCCCCAGGGCTCTCAGCCTTTCCTCCCAGAGAGATGTTCCAGTCCCCTCAGCATCTCTGTAGCTCTCCGAAGCTCATCCTCAGCACGAGGCTCCTGACCCTGTGGTGTGGAGCAGGAGCAGTGCAGCTGGCTGCTGCTGTGCTCTCGTTCACCGGTTACACCTCAGCCCTCTTCCAGCTTCCTCCCTCTCCCTGAGCTCTCAAACACCCTCTTTAGAATCAGCTTTTACATGTCCAATACCAGATGAGATTTTGCTGCTCTCAGCAGCCTTCTCCGTGAGAGGAATTCCACCTTATGGAGCATCTGGAGAATGTAAATCATTTATCTCCACCCCAAGAACAGGAGTCACTAAGTAAGAGTGGGAAGAACGTTTGAAAACTGGTCATGGACATACTTTTGCACAACGTGCTTGGCCTGTATAAATCATTCTCACGTGGCAGAATTAAGGTAAACGCATTCCATGAAAAACTATTGCTTTGCTAAAAAAAAACCCAAGGCAGCCCATGGTGACACTTCCAGAAGGAATATAAAACATGACAAACTTCTTTCACATCACGTGCCAAACTCTTAGAGCCTAAGGACAAGAAGGAAGGTAATTGCAGGATTTCCGTGGGTAATCTATTGGAAAATTATCCCTGACAGGTTTAATGCCTCCTGGTGAATATCCGGTAGGAAAATGGTGTTGCTTGTGCTCGTGCCGTCAGGTTATTGGCTGATAGTGCTGAAAGGCATGACAAGATTAGGTGCAGAACTTTAAAAATTATTTAAGCTGTTGTAAAGCTTCCTTGGAGTGGCAGATTGAAGGGACTCAGTCTCTTAAGACAGGGTGAGGAAGTGGTTTGGTGACAAACTCCTGTGAGGAGGAGAGACCAGAGTTTGAAAGGTGGAACTGGGGAAGTTCGTATAAAAAAATATAAAGTTTCAATATTTATCCCTACTAACCAGCTGCTTCCAGGAGTAAAGGGAAGCTTTTCTACTCTCTGAGCTCTTTACACTAAGAACAGACAGCTTCCTGAATCCTGAGCAGATGTGGGCTTGCCAGGAGCCTCCAGCCGGGCTCTGTGGTGGCTCAGATGAGCTGCCCACCCTTCCCCTTCAGACCTTCGAAGCTGGATCTGAACGCTGCTGCCTCCCCTGTTTTGCAGGGCGAGCTGATCCGTTTAGCCAAGCAGTGTGACCTGCCGGTGAGGAGGGTGGAGAGGTGGTTCCGGCGCCGGAGGAACGCAGACCGACCCAGCCTGTCGAAGAAGTTTTGCGAGGCCTGGTGAGCGGGAGCACAAACCATGATGAGCAGCAGGGGCCTTTCAGTGCCACTGAGCTCCGGTGCCACCCCGGGGCAGAGAGCGTCCTGGGCCCCCCCTGCCCCACCTGGTTCTGCTGCAATTCTCTGCTCTTCTCCATTACTGAAACACTTCTCCCCTTTATTTCCACTCCCAAGTTTCCTTGTCCTCCTGTCTCACCTTTATTCCTTATAAAGTCTGTGTCTGACTTTGTAAGACTGACATTCTGCTCTGAAACACAATTGTACCTGAAACTCTCCTTGCTGTTCTGCACCTTTCTGCTTCTTGCTGCTTTGCTGCTGTATCGGTGCCTCCAGGATTCCTTTCCAAGTACCTCCAAGTCAGCCTTTCTCCTGCCTTTCCCATGACATCCCTTTGCTTTGCTACAAGCCAATTCCTTCCGCTGCTTCTTTCCTGCACGTTGCTGCTGTTGAAAGTCACAGGCAGTGGGCAGATTGGATTCTGCTCTCGGTTGACTTCAGCATCCTGAGAGTCAAAACCCAGCACCCTTTTATAGTGGCAGAAAAAGGGGCCTGTGCAAAAGCTTCTGTTTCCAAAGAGCAAAACTCATTGGAAAATAGTTTTTGGATAAAAAACCTCTTTGGAAGTGTCTGTGTGGGAACCCTCCTCGTTATGGGAAGGCACAAAATCGATCTCCCGTCAGCCAGTCGGGTGAATGTTGGTTCTGGCTGAGCTGTCACAGAAGGGGAGGATTCTCCTGCCTGGCTTAGGAGGGGCTGCTCTGCTGTTTGTGAAGGAAGCAGGTTCTCCCAGGACAGCCACAGAGATCAAAGAAATCATTAAATACCTGCAGTGCTGTTCATCTGCCTAGAAGTGTGTCTCCAGAGGGGAGACATCAAAAGTGTGTCTCCAGAGGGGAGACATCAACTTGGAGCTAATGGCCTTGTGCTCCCTTTAGCCCTCTAATTCCAAATCCCTGCCTCGAAACCCTCATTGGAAAAGAATAAGAAGGGTGTGTATCACTTATTTATGATACTGCAGATACTGCAATATCTTGGGGTGAAGTTCCCCTTGTTCCTTACTCCGTGTGTGTATATTCAGTGTAACCTGAACATAGCAACCAGTTCAGTTGTACTTCAGTGTGGGTTTAATGGGAGTAAATCAGCTCCTGACTGAGACGTGACAGTAATTAATTACCAAAACCCACTACAAATGAATTTAACGTGCCTCATCTCCAAAACCCCAGGAGAGAGATTGGCATTGTTTGACCCATGCATCTGCTAGAGCTGGGAGGGTTTGGGATGATTATTTGGGTTATTTTAGCGGGATTCTTGTATTTTCTGCTCAATCTAAAGCCAAAGAATTGCTCTTTGCGAGGTCTGTTGAACGTGCCACGCAAAGAGCCAGCCCTGGGCAAACTGTGAACATATGAATGTAAGTCTTTGCCTTAATAGTGTCAATCTTTGAACGAGCGTGACTGGCACACAGAAATGCAGCTTGGTGCTTAAGGGATGGGATTCTAACGTACTTTGTTTTGTTTCTAGCTGGAGGTTTACATTTTACATCACTTCTTTCTTCACCGGGCTTGCTGTCCTGTACGATGTGAGTACACAAGCAGTGCCACCTGCTGTTCTACCCAGCCACTGCCTGCCAGAATGGCAGATTCTGTTGTCAAACAAGTCCTGTCAGACCTTCTGGGAGGTTTTCCCACCAGGTCAGTGTGTGTCCTCTGCATAGCACACGTAGGAGACCACAAACTTACTGGATAGAGCTTATTTTAAAACTCCAGCTCCAGACCAAGATGTTTCCCCTTCCTCTGGCAAAGCAGAAGGCAGATGGGATTGTGTGAAGATACACTTCTGTGGGGTAGGAGATGGAACACTCAGGGGAAGCTGCAGGGCCTGTTTGTGTGTTGTATCCAACACCTGTTTAAGGTAAAAACCTCCAGCCTCCTTTGGAGCATGGCCTGCAATTTAATAATTTCATTTGTTAATTTCCTTCTCCTTGGTTCAGGCTCGTTGGCCTTTTCTCTGATGTGATAAATAATGAGTTCTCTTGACGCAGATGGAACTGCCTCAGCGGGCTGCAGAGGTGACAGAAGCGTGTGCCCTGATGGCTGAGCTATGTTCACATCCTCTGGCTGTGTTTAAAGGTTCCCCTGGCTCTCCCCTACTCCAGGTCCCTAGGTGGGCTTTGCAAAAGGCTTCCACACTGACATCTTCTGAGGGATTAAGTAGTGGAAGCCTGCAGATCCCAAGGCAGGAGGCACAACCTACACTTGTAACTTCTCATTGGTGTCACTTAGAACCTATTCCAACTTTCAAGTCAGAATTGAAGGTGCTCTGGGTGTATAAGGATTCCAGGAGTGAAGGCATCTAAATCCCAGCTGCAGTGCTTTGTGGAGCTGCACAGCAAAATAGGATGCTGTTCTTTGAGGCCAGCTATGAAAGTTTGGTGTATGACCTGATTAGCAGAGTACAAAACCCTGTTGCAACAGCTGTAGAACAAATCCTGTTCTTGCACGTTATCCAACCACTCCAGCAATGTGGATCATGTTCACTTTTCATGGAAGTCTTCTCTTTATTCTTTACACATCTTCCAGTTTTCACAAAAAAAGAAAAAGAGGCATCTATCCTACAGACAACACTCTGGGTCCCGTAGCAAAGAGCCTGTTACTCCCTTATCTGAAATTGAACCACAATGACTAAAAAGAAGGACAAAGAATTAATATGAGAAGGTGTATTTCAATATGACATTTTCTGACTTTGCTGTGTTTACTTGTCAGCCGAGTGGGATTTGAACAGCTGTTTGGTTCAGTGACATGTCCTTCTTTCTTTAGAAAAAAACAAATGTTTAAAGTCTGTATTAGGGGCTTTAGACTGGTGGCAGAAACCTCTGCCCCGTGAGTCAGTGCAATAGCAGGTAGCAGTGGAAAGTTACCTCGCACGAGGCCACCAGAAAACAGCTGTATTTGCTGAAAATAGAGGAATGATGGAATTCAAGGATCTGGGGTTCCTTTCTAGTTTAGGTTGCACAATATGCCAGGGTTGTTTCAGAGTTCTTGTTTTGTCGTCTCTGATTCTACATCACGCAGCTCTGCTGGTTCTGTACCTGGATTTGCTGTAACTCTGCTCCCAACCCCACTTCCAGCCATGGCAGGAGCCTGTGTCTGCTCCTAATTACTCTTATTTACTCATAAAACCACTGCTTCCTGCTTCCCTTCTGCATTGCTCACTGTGAGAAGAAGAAACGTTGCCTTCTTGCTCTTAGCTCTGATATCTGGAGCCTTGTTAGAGCTGTTAGAGAAAATTACCCTTACAGATGTGGCTTAGAATACATTTCATCCCTCTGTGCTCCAGGACATGCTTGTGCTGATCAAACCTGGGCACAGCCAGGAGTCAGAGCATGCTCCACGCAGGAAGAACTCGTGGGGACTTTAGGTGCCATGTTTTGAAGCTGCCAAGGTCTGTGGAGTTCTGTGCCAATGGAGTGTGAACACAGTAGGATCTTTTCAGAGGTTCATGGCTTAACAGACTGCAGCATGATCCTCACTGACAGGGGAAAAATCATGTTCCTGTCACACAAGTTTTCAGCCTTCTTACCACGCTTAAATGGTATTGTCCAACCTATGGAGATTCTTAATGAATTAGTTGTAAGAATATTTTAATATATTCAAAACAGAACCACCACCACCCCTCCAAACTTGTAGAAGGCTGCAACGAGTTAGTAGAAATCTTCCCTGAGCTGTTTTATATGGAACTGGGCTAAACAGCATGCAAAATTTCAGTGGAGTAGCAACAAATTGGCAATGTCACAAGCAACCGCATTTTCTTCTAGTGGAAATCTCTTGGCAACTGAATTCCAGACAGTGCAACCAGCTCTGCCTGTAATAAACCACAGCAAAATCTGTAGGAGTACGGAACTGAAAGAGTTGGGCAGTTGAGAAGAGCAGAATTCCTCTGTCATTCACATGTTCATGTTGCATTTTCTTTCCAGAAGCCTTGGTTTTGGGACCACAGAGAGTGCTGGACAGGATATCCACAACAGGTGAGTCACACAGGAGGGGAGGTTTCTGTTATGTCAGATATTGTCTTCTGATATCTTTTAAAAATCAGATTATGTTAGTGATGAGAGAGAGGGCACTAAATTAAGGTCAGACTCGCCCTTAGAATTCAAAGCCAGATCCTTGTCAAGGGAGGAACATTTTTCTGTATGGTGTCATCTAAAGACAATAGAGGATGAGTCAAGAAAGCAGGAGGAGACTGCAGAAATAAAGGGAAAGTTGGACTTCTGACCACGTGAGCCAAGAAACCAAAAAGTGGGAATGCTCCAAGGCTGTCTAGGCTCCACAGGAGACTGCGACCAGAGAAGGATGTGCTGCCTGAGGAGGAGACGTGAAGACTTCAGTGGAGAGCATGCAGAGCAGTGGACATGGTCTAAATGCTGTGTATTATTTCAGCTGAACTGAGGAGTCACGTCCACAGTGCTCCCCAAGGAGTTTGTTTCCCAGTGGCACTGGCAGTATGGCCAGGAGCAATACAGCACCATTCCCAGTAAGTCGAGAGGATGCTCTTACACTTTACAAGGTATGTGCTGAGGTTTTTCCACACCAGCACTGTGAGGAGCTGGGCACATCATCTGCTCCTTCTTCATTAGCACAGGGAGCAAAGAGAGCAACCAAGAGCCAGGTACCTTTTTGCTCAGCTGACTCCCTTGCTGTTCCTACTCCTTTAACTCGAGATGTTGAAAGGGGCTTCACCTGCTGAGCACAGGAGCAGTTGCCTGCTCTGCTTTCCCCTTCTGGTTTTGTGAATTCTCTAGGGAAGACAGCTATTGCCTGTCTAGAGCAGGAGCCTTCTGACAGCACGCTGCTCTGGATGCCAGAGCAGATGTAGTAAAGAGAGCTAAATTTTGTTAAAGAGAAAAATCTGATTCTGACTTTGGAAGAGGTTCCTCTCTTCTATGAGAGTGTTTCTAGCAGGGCAGAAATCTCCTGTGTTATCCTGCAGGGAGCTACTGTGCACAGGATTTTACACTGCTAGGATTTCCTGGGTAGGAAATAAAATCTTTCATGAATTGAAGAGGAAGCTGGAGAAAGCTTGATCCTGGTACCAAGACAGAGTGAATGCTGCCTGTGTTCTGGCAGTCCAAGTTAGATCAAGACCCCATGACTCCAGTGAAGTTGCAAACCCATCAAGGGAAATTTAAGGCACAATTATAACAGTGTGAGCAGCAGGAAACAGAAGGAATGAAGCAGTGTCTTTCAAGCCAAGTCTGCAAACAATTTGCTGTCACTCAAAGGCAGAAATTTTAGGGGAAAATCTTTAGTTCAGTGTAAAAGTCAAACCACGTGGTGGTGCTTGAATAGGATTGTGAGAGTAAAAGGATCAGTCAGGCCCTTAGGTCCTTTTTGTACACTTGGAGTACACCTCAACCCACGCCATCAGCAGCACGCTGGGGTGGGTGGCCCTGGCTGGCCACTCTGTTTCCCCCCTCCTCAACTGGACAGGGGGGAGAAAATATGATGAAAAACCCATCAGGTAAATACAGGGAGCTCACTTAGCAGTTACCATCACGGGCAAGCCAGACGTCTTGGGGAAATTAATTTAATTTGTTGCCAGTCAAGTCAGAGGGGGATAAGAAGAAAAAAATCTAAAACCACTTTCCCCCCACCCCTCCCTTCTTCCCAGGCTCCTGACTTCTCCGCCTCCTTCCTCCGAGCGCTGCAGGGGGGTGGGTAATGGGGGTTGCCATCATTTCATCACAAGTTGTCTCTGCTGCTCCATCCTCCCCACTCTCTTCCTCTGCTCCAGTGTGGGATCCCACTCATGGGAGACTCCTCCACGAATCTTTCCACTGTGGGTCCTTTTCATGGGGTGCAGTCCTTCAGGAACAGACTGTTCCAGTGTGGGTCCTGCCAGAAGACCTGCTCCAGCTCCTCTGTCCATGTGGTCACAGGTCTTGCCAGGAACTTGCTCGAGCACGGGCTCTCCACAGGGTCACAGCCTTCTTTGGGCACATCCACTTGCTGCAGTGTGTGGTCCTCCAAGGGCTGTGGGGGAATCTCTACTCTGGTGCCTGGAGCATCTCCTCTTCCTCATCTACTGACCAGATGGTGTCTCCAGAGTTGTTTCTCTCCCATATTCTCACTCCTCTCTCCCCACTGCTGTTGTGCAGTAGTTCTTGCCCCTTGTTAAATACAGTATCACAGAGGCACTGCCACCATCGCCGGTGGGCTCAGCTTTGGCCAGCAGTGAGTCCATCTTGGAGCCATCTGGAAGTGGCTCTGTTGGATGTGGGGCACCTTCTGGCATCTTCTCACGGAAGCAATCACTGCAGCCCTGCAAACCTTGCCACTCCAACCCAGTACACACACTTTCCAGCATCTGTAGCAGAAAAGACCAAACCCAGAGCTAGTAACGTCCCACTGGCAAAGAGCAAGAAAGGTCAAGGACAAATCTGTGTAGCAGCAGGAACAAAGGATGTATTCAAGATAATTTCTACTAAACAAACTGTGCCCCGTGCTACAGACAACAAAGGAAATGCCAATTCTCCCAAATAATCATATTTCCAAGGGAAAAAAATCCCTCTGCTCCAGAGCTCCTGTTTAGATAACCTGTAGAGTGTGAACAGCACATACCAGGCTGGGAGATGTCAGTGTCCCCCCTGGTAGCACCAGTGCATCCAGATGTGTTTCCTCTTGTGCCCAATCGCTGCTGCCACAAAGGAAACCCAAGTGAGACCTGTGAAGGCCATAGCTCAACACTTTGGGTGGAGGAAGCCCAAATGAATTGGAGATCGAGAGCACCATACTCCATGATTCTTTGGAAATGTGAGTTGCAAAGCCCCTTTAGTCACAGCAATTAATTTTATCAAAAAGGTTGAGGCTTAGAGAGGCCATGTAGTGCCACAGCAGTGAAAAATTACTTGTTAAATAGCATTTGTCTTGCTGAGTGGGTCCAAGCTTTTTGTTTTCCAGCTGTAAAACCCCAGAAAAATCACCCAGCAGCACGCAGATTGCTGCTCACACCAGGACTGCACTTTCCCCCCGTTAGCTGGGTTAAACTGAAAGATCTCTGATGGAGTACAAAGTGTCTGAAACGTCTCCTTGAATCCTGAGAAGGAAATGATTTATTTAGCTGCTGGTTATCCCTTTCACCCTGGTGACGTGGTTTACCTACTTTCGAAAGCTCTCTACTGACTGCTCAGGGATCTGCACAGTGCTGAAGAAATCCTGAATACATTCAGGATCTTCCTGGTGGTTCCCAAAATGTTCCACGTGGTGCAGCAAAGTGAAATTTCCCCTGTGATTGGCTTTTGCCTCAGCACAGATGACATTGGATAAATAACTGCATTGCTCAACTGAAGCTGCAAGGGCTACTTTTGTTGGTTTGATTGTCTGACATGTTTTAGCCTAGGAAGGAATCTTTGCTTCCAGCCCTGCTCTGCTTTATTTGATGGGTTTTTCCCTGTCTCTTCCTCTCTCCCAGCCTCTTCAGCCTTCCCTGTTCTGGTATTACATGCTGGAGCTCTCCTTCTACTGGTCACTGGTCTTCACCCTGCCCTTTGATGTGAAGAGGAAGGTGAGTGGCAACCTCAGGGGAGAAGAGCACCCACAGGACCCAAGCTGAACACCCAGCAGGGTGATCTCCAAGAGCCCATGTATAGTGCTAGTCTGCAGTTCTGTGGGACTGTGTCCTTGCTCATTCCCAGGAATTTCTATTCCCAGTTGCTGGCTTCCCTCTCCTCTGGCAAGTGGAGAACACAAACCCTGACATAGAAAGCTGCAGAGTTCTTAATCCAAACTTAAAATCCAAACTTAAAAATTGGTCTCGTGGGCCTCTTCTGGGCTGCACTGATCTTGAGACAGGAGAAGAGATGATTCTCTGCTTCTATCCAAAGATAAGCTGCCTGTGTTCTGAGGTGCCAGTGCCCCAGCAGCAGGGTGCTGTGTGACTGCCAGGTGACACGTGCACCAGGGCTGCAAATGGGCCCTTCTTAGGAGAGAGGAGTTGTGAGTGTCCTTCAGCAAGCCTGGAGGTGTGACGTGGTGGTGCTAACAGGTTGGCACACCCAGGGGCACGGAGCAGAGATGGGCATGGGCACTGCTTTGTGGCAGAAAGGAAGCTCTCTGTGTGTTGAATGCATCTGGACTGCATCACTGGCTCTTACTTTTCTGTCTTCTGATTTCCACCATCATTGGACCATTAATGGTGGAGAGAGAGAGTTCTTTGTGGTGAGATCCTCAGTTTACACCATAAACTTTGTTCCTGGGTTTTTTGGTTGCCTACGTTTCTGGATTGTGTTTGGTAAGAGTTATATGGGCAAGAACACGTAGTGGGAGGTTTCTTTGTCACTGGGTAGAGAGAGTTCATTGCTATCTGCACGCTGCATGCCCCAGCCAGGGCAGGGGGTGCATTATGTCATTGGTCCTCTGCTGTCCCCTTTCTCATCAGGATTTCAAGGAGCAGATAGTCCATCATGCTGCAACCATCTTCCTGATCAGCTTCTCCTACTGTGCCAACTACATCCGCATTGGGACGCTGGTGATGGTGATTCATGATGCTTCTGATTGCTTCCTGGAGGTGAGCTCCACAACTGGCAGGCCACTGTTAGCGACCAAAGGGTGTCTTTTGATTTAGCACGGGGTGGGCCAAGTGTTCTGGTGTTCCACAGCTAAGTCAGCACTGATCTCCTGACTCAGCCTAGGCTGCCCTGCAGAGCCAGGGAGAAGCACAGAATCATGATGGTTGGAAAGGACCTGTAGGGTCATCGAGTCCAGCCTGCATCCCACCACCTCCCCAGCCACTCGCCCGTAGCCTCAAGTGCTGCATCCCCTGGTTCTTTAAACCCCTCCAGGGATGGGGACTCCACCCCTCCCTGGGCAGCCTGTGCCAGGGCCCCACCACTCTCTCAGGAAAGAATTTCTTCCTCATATCCAACCTCAACCTCCCCTGAGGCGACTTGAGGCCGTTTCCTCTCGCCCTATCATCAGTGATTTGGGAGAAGAGACCAACCCCAGCCTCACTGCAACCTCCCTTTAGGCAGCTGTAGAGAGCAGTAAGGCCTCCTCCTCTCACTCTCCTCTTCTTTAGACCAAACAACCCCAGATCCCTCAAGCACCTTTATCTGTGTGCACATTTTATTGGATCTGGCTCGTGAGCCTCCTGGAGCATGTGCAGATGCACTGCCTGGGCCTGCTCTTTTATTGCTCTTTCTCTTTCCAGCCAACTAAGATATTCAATTACATGAAGTGGAAAAAAACTTGTGACAGCCTCTTTATGATCTTCTCAGCTGTTTTCCTCATCAGCCGCCTGGTCATTTACCCCTACACGTGAGTCTGTTGCAGTCAAGAGAAATGGGAAAGCTGCCTTCTGAGAGGCAGGGTAATTCAGCTGGGTGCTGAATCTTTTGCTGCAGCCTTTGCTTTGCAATCCTTGAGCGTATCTCCCTGCCCCTTGTGTAGGCCGTGGTGCCACGTGGCTCCTCCACCTGCCTCGGGGTAAACTGGGCTGCTGCTCTGCCTTGGTGTTCATGGTGTGGTCTTAAAGGGCTGAAGTAAACTGCAGAGAAGGAGTCCTCAGACTGTGGCTCTATCCTGCTTATTTCTGGTGGGGAACTGAGAGTCGGCTCATATGTGTTACATATTCTTATATATATTATATATTATCTTATATATGGCCTGAAGTTTCCTCTGGGATTAGAGCTTTCTGGGACTTAGTTACAGCCCTAATCATACCCTTTCCCTCCACTGCAATTCTCTCTCTTGCAGGGTGCTCTATAACACCTACTACTACTCCATGGAGATATTCCAACCCTTCTTTGGATACTACTTCATGAATGCTCTCCTGATAATTCTGCAGCTGCTCCATGTCTTCTGGTCCTGCCTAATTATTCACATGGTCTACAAGTTCATCCTCCAGGGCACGGTATGGATCTGTTTGTTGTCCCCTGAAATCAAGGCTGGGAAGTTTGTCAGGATTGGTGAGGCCAGTGCAAAAGTGCTTCCCTTTTTAATTTTTAATTACACTGTTACTGAGATTACAGAATGGATGAGGTTGGAAGGCACCTCTGGAAGTCTGGTCCATAGCCCCTGGCTCAAACAAGGTCACCTAGAGTAGTAGGTTGCCCAGGACCATGTCCAGGCAGCTTTTGAGTATCTCCATGAATGGAGACCCCACAACCTCTGTGGGCAGCCTGTGCCAGCACTTGGACACTCTCCCAGTAAGAAGTGTTTCCTGATGTTCAGAGGGAGTGTTTCAGTTTGTGCCCAGTGCCTCTTGTCCTGTCACTGGGCACCACTGAGAAGAGCCTGGCTCCATCTTCTCTACACCCTTCCTTCAGGTATTTATAGACATGGATAAGATCCTCCCGAGCCTTCCCTTCTCCAGGCTGAGCAGTCCCAGCTCTCTCAGCCTTTCCTCAGATGTGAGGTGCTCCAGTCCCCTCATCATCTTTGCAGTCCTTGACTGGACTCTCTCCACCGTGTCCATGTCTGGTACTGAGGAGCCCAGAACTGGAGCCAGCACTCCAGGTGTGAACTGCCCAGTGCTGAGCAGAGAGGAAGGATCCCCTCCCTTGACCTGCTGGCAACACTCCTCCTAATGCAGCCCCCATCAGCAATTAGCCCATTGCTGTCTCGAGTTCAGCCTGGTGTCCATCATGACCTCTAGGTTCTTTTCTGCAAAGCAGCCTTCCAGCTGGGTGGCCCCCAGTGTGCAGTGGTGCATGGAGTCCTTCCTCCCCAGGTACAGGATTTCTTTTTGCTGAACTTTGTGAGGTTGATTGAACACTGGAACAGGTTGTCCAGAGAAGTTGTGGAGCCTGCATCCTTGGAGATGTTTGGAATCCAACTGAACAAAGTCCTGAGCAACCTGCTCTAGCTGACCCTGTGTTGAGCAGAGTGGTTTGATTAGATCCCCAGAGATCCCTCAACCAGACTGGAGTGAGTAATGTAAACTGAGTATTGTTTAAGCCTCAGACACCTCTTCCACGTAGCCTTTGTCCGGGGGGGTGTTCCTAGATGGAAATACGTGCTCATGTGCTGTGTACTACCTGTGAAATCAACCTTGTGCAGCTTTGTCAGTTTATGGACACATGCAAAAGGCAGCAACAAATAAAAAGCTTTAAGGAAAAGCCTTGTAAAAATCTGAATTTAATATTCGACCCGTGATGTAGGCACAGGAAGATAAGGAAGTGTAATAAATAATGCCAAAAGTAGCGCCTCTAACTTTGCAAGGTCATGGTCCTGAGGAAAATGAGTAGGAAAAAAAACCATCATGGAAAAAGCACTGTGGAAAAAAATTCCCTTTATTTTTCAAATACGCAAACTATTAACACTGAAACTCACAGCATGAAGAAAAAGCCCTTGGGAAATAAGGTGGTCGAGCTGCCAGTGCCATGAACACACCGCACTGCGCCCGTCTCCAGTGATCTCTTTCTTCCTGGGGCAGAGTGAAAGGAGGACACGTGATTTCAGGGCAGCTTTCATGGGCAGGTCTCACCCCTGAAACAATGTGCACGTATCACACATGTGGAGTGACAGGTGGGTGATCATCTGAAAATCCATATTCTTCATGGATATTCTCTCTTAAAATTAATTTTGAAGAGAGGTGTCCTAACCCAAGAGCTCCTCATGTACGTATGCATTGAGCTAGCTCTCTGTTTCATCCCAAATGTTGCTCATCTATTCATTGGGAAGAAATCTGTTTGCTAATAGGAGAAACCCAGAAAGTTCCTGCAGGTAGGAGCAGTGGGACTGTGGTAAAGAAAAGACTTCATAAACTCTCAAATATCTGATATTTCAAAAGGGCAGTTGGTAAAATGATTTAATGCTTCGAGTTATCTAGTTTTGAAGGCTTAGTACAAGGTCAGCACTGGCTTTGGAAGGAGTACAAACACTTGGCCGAGCTCTTAATGCCTTCTTGGCAGATCAGATTTGGTGGGGACGTGGGTCCTTGAGATCCACACAGAGAAGTCGCAGACGAAGTGGAGAATTTTCTCTGCACATTGAGAAGTTCATAGTATGTCACCAGCAGGTACAATTCAAAATCAGCCTGCGCTGAGCTCTCTCCTGGTAAGCCTTGCTTTGGAAGACTCATTGTGGAACGAAGTGAAATAGCCTTCGTCGTGTTAAGGATGGGATTCGTTGGGTAAATCGAGGTGGGCATCAAAGTGAAGTATGCAGCTTTACGGAGTGAGAGTTTAGTATTGCCTTTCCTTCTTGGATTAGCAACAAAATAATTAACTCTGTGCGTATGTGTGCGTGCACATGCTCCCCTTTCGTATATATAGAGAGAGGAGTGTCTATATGTATGGTTATATGCAAATTCCTGATGGTACTTTACAGCTGGGTACTGTAAACAGATAGAGAATCCCAATCATAAACTGGTTAACAACACGGACCTAAAACCTATCAGCTGAATTCTGCAATTCCCCATGGGAGACTGGTTTGCAGCATTTGAAAATGAGGCCTCTACTTGTTTGTGCTCCGTTAATCTCGTGTCGAAAGCAGGAAATCACGAATGGCAAGGCTTGGAGTGTACTATTTTGTGGGAACATCTGAGGTCGTGATGATGCAGCGAGGTATGGAGAGGTATGTGGTACATTTACATGGCTGCTAACAGCAACTGGAAACAGGTTAGACTCCTGCTGAGTTGTAGTACTGTACAGTGAGGATCCTTCCAGAGAGCTTTTGAAAATGATTGGGCTGGAAGGACCCTGTGCAATATCTCTAAACCAAAAAGCACGTGCATATATTATAAAGCCAGAGGGACCCTTATGATCATCTACTTTGACTGGCTGTAGAACCGAAGCCACAGGACTTCCCCGAATTAATTCCCAGTTGAGCCAGAGTCCAATCCAACAATCTTCTCTTCCATCCACTGCTTTGCCCTTTATATACAGGAAGTATCTTCAGGATTAGAATTCAATGCTTTCTTGAAAAGTTGGACAAATAGTCTGGAAAAAAAAAAAAAAAAAGAAAAAGAAAGAAAGAAAACCAAGATGCAGTTCAGTATGGACAAATAGAAATTACTTAGATAACAATAATCAACTAAATTACTTAGATAACAATAATCAGCTGCACAAACACAGGCTGGGAGATTACTACCTAGGCAGCAGTTCTGCATAAAATGGTGTAAGGATTATTATATATTACCACTGGAGTGGAGTCAGTGCTACCATGCTGTTGTGAAACAAGAAAGCACTTTGCAGGTTTTGTAAGCAGGTCTGTTCTTCAGGAGGGTTTAGACTCAGTCAGCTGAGCTGTGTTAGTGATAAGCCAGTGCCATCTCAGCTCACTACAGATATAAGCTAATGCAGAGCATCTTAAAACTCTTAAGATCCAGTCTTTAGATACAGCCATCTCATCAAAGCAAGAGTCCAACCTCGCTAAGAATTAGGGTAAGATGAGCAGACTTAGAACCCTGGCACAGGTTGCCCAGGGAGGTGGCTGAGGCCCCATCCCTGGAGACATTCAAGGCAGGGTTAGATGGAGCTCTGAGCACCCTGCTCTAGTTGAGGATGGCCCTGCTCTCAGCAGGGGGGTTGGACTGGATGAGCTCTGGAGGTCCCTTCCAACCCAGACAGTTCTATGATTCCGTGACTTGAATTTGCTGTATGTATGTGTCATGGGCAGTTACCCTGATCAGCTGATGCTGTTAAACTATGGTGACTTGTGTCCAAGAGCTAAATCTTGATGCCCATGAAATATTCTTTCCTCAGTGGTCAGCACTAATAAATCTTTAGTGGGATTGTTGTGTCAAATTTTGGTTACTCCACTTTAAGAAGGATGTAGAAGTGTGAGGAAGAAGTCCAGAGGAGAGGAACGTGAATGATTATTACCTGTGAGGTTATACGGGATCTATTTAGTCTAGAAAGGAGAAGAGCAGATATTGTAATACTATTCATTCAAGATACAAAAATGCTGCAAAGAGGAGGATAATAATTTGTTATCCTGCTCACTTGCCCCCTGCTAGAGCAGATCTCCTGTCAGAATAAGCAACCTGCCTCCCACAGTCAGCAAAGAGTCTGCTGCCTGACAGTCTGGAGCCAGCTACAACTGAATGGAGCTACAGTACACTTCTATTTACCCTGCTCTGTTCCCCACTCCGGTGTGAAAGAGATGCACTAGTCCATTTCTCTCAGATTCCTAACAATCTTCCAGCCCATAACAACAAAATACTCTGCCTGCAGGATGTGGAATATGGCAGAGTCAATATATAAACCTGGAATTCCTGAAAGACCAAAAAGAGCCTCAGGATCTGGCTTTGGACACCTCAAGAAATGTGTTTGAGGAAGCTTTGTTGGTGCTGGGGAGCTAAGCACGGGCTTTGTGTGGCTGTGGTTGGCAGACTCCAGCTGATACTGCTGAGGTCTTCTTTCCTGAGGTCCGCTCACCAGTGTATGACTGGGGCTTCTGGATGAAAAGGATTAGTGTGGAAAGCCAGGGTAGAGGGGTTTAAGTGATATACTGGGTTTGGAATAATGACCAGACCTCAAGTAAAAGCTGCCCAGTGTAGACAGTTTGAGCAACAGGAGGCCACTTGCTGCTCTTTCTGGGTGTAGCCCTTTGTAAAGCAGGACAGCTACACGGTAGTGTCCCCCAAACTGTGGATCTTCATCTTCCTGGTCACATCTAGACACTCATTTTTCTGGATGTTCCTGGACCTGGATATTATGGAGGAAGCCCTGCTGGTCCTGCTCACTGGAGTGAGAAATACAGACTGTGTTCCTGGCCCTGCCAGGGAAGGGGGATAGAGAATGGATGAAGCAGGTCTCTTCTTGCTTGACCCCTCGAGATGGTTTGGATGTCATGTGGGCTTATGTCCGAGTGTGTTAAAGAGACGCTGGTCTCCGTTTGGAATCGGGCAAAGATGTACAAGTGCTGACAAGCGATTGCCTATAAAAGACAAGGAGCTGTAGAAAGCCAGATATTTGGAAGCTCATTCCAGAGCAAAGTGACTTGGGGGAAGTCACTTTGGAAAATAGCCAAAGATGAGCAAAGGAACAGTTTCCTTAAGAGTCTCACGATGAGGAGTGAAACTGTTTTCTGAGCAAATCTGCGGGGGGCAGGGAGTCATTCCTGGCCTGGAGGTAGCACCCAGCTGGTCAGGTGGGCAAGTTGTTCTTAAATCTTGCATTTCCCCTTCTCAAGAGAACAGCTTGCTGAAGAGAAATGAAGTTCACTGGTGTTTGGCAGAGTTTGGTAGAGGGGAGAGCTGTTTCAGAGGCTGAAAAATGGATATAATAAATTCTTTGTTTGCTGCTGTCACAGTCCTTTAGCAGCTGCCACTCATGAAGAGCCTATTGACCCCTCTTTGTGCTACCAGGCAGCACAGTAAGCCCTGTCCCTGCCACATGGTCCCACATTTCTTCAGGAGCTGGGTGACTGGTGTCTGAAGCTGTCAGAGTTGCCAGAGGAGTAAGAAGCTCTTAGGAAGCATCATCTGCATATCCGTGCAAACACCAGGACTATGAGCAAGGAGGAGACTGTGTTTATCATAAGCACTCTTGAGAGTGAAGAGCTGGAGTGCTGGGGCTCTCCAGAGACCTCCAAACGGACAACACTAAAAGCTTTGTGCACTTGGGAGGAACCACTGGCCAAGGGAAGGCTTTGCAGCTGCATCCTGCACGGTGGAGTCATCATGGCAGCAGTTTGGTGCCAGTCCACAGGTGGTGGTGTCCCCACCCCGCCTCGCCACTTAGCTGTGCTCATGCTTTAGTTCAGATACAAAAGTGCTCCTTGTCCAGCTCATTCATTGGGTCCTCTTTACTCAGGTCTAACTCTTGGACCCCATAAGAAGGACTAAATCAGGCTTTTGTAGAATGAAACATTCTTTGCAGTTTAATTTTCTTCTCATTAATGCCAGTCAGAAAGAGATGGGGGAGGAAGGGGATCAGGGAAGAGTGCATGTGGCAGAGGGGGTAAAAAGTGTGCATCCTGGAGACTGGATCTTTCTCCATCCTCCCCTAGGGACTTCAGTTTTAAGTCTTGGCTTTTTACAGCATTAGTGTGCGCTCTGCTGCCCGATTTCACAGTGCTGTCTCACTCCTGGGATGCCCGTGGGTGTCATTCTGTGGGCAAAGCAGGCGGGAGAGCTGCTCTTTCTCCTCTATCACAGAATTACCAAGTTCGCAGTCCTGTGCATCCAGCTCCTGCCGGGAGAGATGCTCCACAATGCCAGCCCCCAGAGAATCCCCCAGGACGTTGGTGGTTGTTCTAAGGCGGTCCCTGAAAAATCAGAGAGAAAAATAAGATACAGCTTCTTAGTAACAGCTGAAGGGATGAAAACTAGTTCAAGAAACATCTTCAGTGAAACAACTTCTACTTTTCAAGTCACTCTAGTAATTAACACTTCAACATTGGCAGGAAAATTATTCCCGGAGAGCCTTCCTTCATTGCTAGCCCTGAGCATGGGCTTCACATTCATTCCTGCTCTACTGCATTCCCAGAAACCAAGAAGTTCTGTACTTGCCACAAAATGAGAGGAACATTTATTGTGGTTCCACATGGACAGTTTTCTTTCCAAAGGGTTGCTAAGGCTTTCCGCAGGTTCAGATGGGCCTCTCCATATCTGTTACACCGGAGTTACATTTTGTTTTACAAAGACCGCAGAAATGCTGCTGCCAGCCTATGATTTAGTGCTGCTATGGAGCCAGATCTCCTCAGCATGGACAGCTAAGACAAGGCACCAGATTCTTTGTGCAAAATAGGCAGTTTAACCCCCCCTCTGCAATGGGGATACCCTCCAGAACCACCATTGTATGTAAGAGCTGAAGCTTGGTGCCTGACTTTTGGTACTCGACTGAAACTGGTCTTTCTGGGTAAGTACAAGAGGTAACCTGGCATCTTGGGAGGCAGGGGTTTTCCAGCCAAGTCATGCACAGTTCACAGGAGAAGTGAAGGTGTTGGGCAAGACTCTGTTTCCAACTGCTCAGCCACGCCTGGGAGCAGACTTTGGCTGCTTTGGTTACAAACCAGCAATACAAGATACAGAAGAGCAGAAGAAACACTGACAGCATCAGGATTTGGTTGTATTTGAGAAGACTGAGAGAGTGAGTACTGTGCACAAATACGTTCTTCAGTCTAGTTCCTAAAAGCCCTCCTGTGAAATCACTTGTCTCGAGGTATAAAAGGGAAAGAAAGCTGAAATGGAATGATGTTGCTTACTATCTGCACCCATTGATCACTCCTTAACTTCCTACAGTCCGGTCTCATCACACTTTCCCTGTTTGGTAGCACAGAACCATCGTTCTGCAGGGTCAGTTTGCTTGTTATTGGCACAACCCGTCCCTCTCAGCCCGGAGAGAGATTCTGGGTGCCTTTTAAGACAAAGCAAACTAAGGAGAGTCTGCTTGGTGAGCAGGCTGATCCGCAGTGACCTCTGATGCCTTGGTCACTGGGGTACCCGGTGAAGACTCCAGCAGGGGCAGAGGACTGCTGTGCAAAGGTCTCATGGGTACAGGGGTGTTTCAAGCTCAATGACACCGGTTTCTGAGACTGCCTTTAGCAGAGGAATTGGGACTCCAGACAAACTCTCTAAGAACGAGCTGGGAGCATGCAGCAGTGCACAGAGAACTTACAGAAACCAGTCCACAGCGATGATCAGTGTAATGTCTTCAGTAGGCAGCCCCACTGATGTCAACACTATCACCATTGTCACCAGTCCTGCCTGGGGAATACCTGCGGCTCCGATGCTGGCTGCCGTGGCGGTGATGCTGGAGGGAACAGGAAAGCACAGCTGTCAGCAACGGGAAGAAAAGAGGTAGTTATATTTGCAAAAACATTAGGAAGCAGCTCCAATTCATCATCTAAACAACTTGGCAGCCCTTCTACCCTGGTCACTGAGGAGGATGGTGAGATGGGAGCCATCAACAGAGCAACCAAGCTCCCCCCTGGCAGGCACCCGTCCATGTCTGACTGCATGCTGCAGCTCCACCTAAGGGATGGCCCTCGCCTGGAAATGCAATGAGGGCTCAAGTGGAGCCTCAAAGATGTGGTGCCCAAACCATCTGTGCTTCAACACCTGGAGGTGTACTACACCCTTCTTTTCCATACTTATTTTTTTATCTCTTTGTGTCTTCTGAACAAAAGAGGATCCTGACCACACCTCAGATAAGCCGACAAAACTGAACCCTCCCTGGAGTCCCCAAACTCCTTCAGAAGTCACCTTATTGTGATGATCTGCCCGAAGTCAAGTTCATAGTTGTTGACTTGTGCAATGAAGATGGCTGCAAGGGCCTCGTAGAGAGCAGTGCCATCCATGTTAATTGTAGCTCCCACAGGCAGAACAAACCTCGTGATGCGCCTGTCCACACCATTGTTTTCTTCCAGGCATCTGAAGGTGATGGGCAGGGTCGCTGAGCTGAAAGGAATTTACAAAATGACAAGACTTGGGTATATGCTGACTCTGGAAGAGGGATTAAACCTCTGCCTGGTTGCTGACCTTACCCACCTGCTTTTTCACCCTGCCATGTGAGCCAGAGGCCAGAAGCTGCTAGGAGAAAGAACAGTCTAAGCAAGGCTTCCTCAGATATGGTGCACACTCAGTTGCACATTCAGAGTTGGCTTTCCTCAGGGGCTGTGTAACCCTGAGGCTGACGTTGCTGGTATTGCACCAGGAGACGGTGATGCTGGAGGATTCAGGCTACAGAGGACAGAGCCTCAAGACTAAAACTCCTTAGCCAGCTATTAAAGAAAACTTGATCCCTTTCTCACCCCCCTCAGTGCATAAGACAAGATTGACCTATGTGTGAGAATATGTCTTGCAGAGAAGGCAGAGAATTGTTTCTGAAGGGGAACAGGAAAGGGAGAAATGCTGCGTGTTCCAGTGTGAGAACACAGGTGGGAGAGACTCTTACGTGCTTGACAGGACATTCATACAGCAAGAAACAAGCACCTAGTGAAACAACAGCTCCCGCCAGCCCCTTGCTTTGGCTGTGTTGGTGGCAGCATGAGCCATGGAACTCAGGTGTCTTGCCTTTGCCCAGGCCACTGGTGAGCATAACATTGGCTGCACACAGCCATGTATGTGCCTGGGGCAGAGACGTGTGCGAGTACACGTGTGGGAGAGGTTCACACATGTGGAATCACGCTGCGGTTCAGTGGGGTTGGATGTTTGTCCTGAGCTCAGCATTTCAGTGCTGTGAGCAGAGCCACTGCCGTGTTTGGAAAGGAGGAATATGGGCCATGCTCTGATGGTTGGAGGTGGCCACGTGCTTAGCGCTCCTGCGCAGGGGAGTGGGAATCTTTCCACTCTCAAATTGGCTTGGCTGGGGCAGCGCAAAAAGCTGCTTGTCCTAGAAATTCTGAGACCACAGTGCTGCACTGAGGGCGGTGGAGTGCTGAGAAGCAGCCCCGGAGTATCCACACCAGCCCCATCCTTACTGGGTAGCCATCGTACCTTGAGGAGGTGCCCAGGGCTGTGATGAGGGCCTGCAGAAGCCCTGCAATGAATACCCAGGGGTTTCTGTGAGTGACGATGAAGTAGAGCAGAGGCAGGATGCAGAGGGCATGAATGAGGAGTCCAACGATGACGGTGAGCGTGTACATCCCCAGCTGGCCTCCCATCACTGCTAGGTCATCCATCTCCAGGATTTTGCCAGCAATTAAAAACATGATCCCAACTGGAGCATACCTGTGGCAGAAACACAAGGCCAGTGCTCAGAACTGGCACCCAGACTTTCACACCAGCTTTCATGCATGCTGTCTGGACAAACCCCCAGTAAGCCAGCACACCAGAAGTGCTCACTGAGCCTAACAGTTGGATGATACTGCTGGTTAATTTTTTTTTTTTATGGAAACATGGAGAGAGCTGGGACTTGTTCACCACATGGTCAAAAACCAGCTCTTGCTGCACTGCTGGGGACCCCAGCACTCTGTTGTGCCCACAGCTTGGGCACTGGTGGAAGTTTTGTCCTCCTCCTGGGCTCCCTACTCGTTTCCACAACACTCCTTGTGGAATTGATAGGGGAGGTTCTGTAAAGGGATCTTCACAGTCTCCTTTCCTAACAGAGCTTGGGCTGAGAGTAATTTTTTACTGAGAGGCACAGGGAAGTACAGGAGAAACAGGGAATCGGGGAGTAAAATTAATAGCGTCCTATAGGATAAATCAGCCTTGTTATCTCCAGACATTGAGGGTTTAGGAACATACAGGGAATCCATATCTGGTGTAGCAAGGACTGAGCACACCAGCGCCTGCGAAAGCAGCCATGGCTTGTACAGAAACCCGTTAATTCTGAGGTGCACTGCTCTCCTTGCCATTCCTTATGGCTTTTTTCCCCTTCCATAACAATGCGCCTCATGAGCAGCGATGAGGCTCCACAGAAAGGAAGCTGTAACACAGACATGGAGAATATCATGGGCACTAAACTAAGCATGGACAAATAACTGGACCAAAGAAAATCCCAGCTTCACGGCCACACCTCTCAGGGCCGGGCCTCTACAGCTCAAGAGCTCACATGCAATCCATGCACAAGGCTCAGAGGTCCACATGCCAAACTCCAACTTAGCCTGAGAGGCTTGGAAAAGTTTCAGGAAAGGATTTCACAAATATTTCATTTCCTCTGACCTTCCTCTTGGAAGACTTCCTTGGCTGCAGCTAGTGACCAGATCTCCCCAGGGAGAAGAAGCTCCTGGGAGATGCTCTGCAGACTGTGGCTTCAGGAAGGAGCTCTGGGCTGCAGCTGACAGTCCTGCCTCCACTACCAGCAGGATTTTGTAAGTCAGGAGGTGTCTCCAGACACTACGCCCTGTATGAGCACAGACTGTAACCAACATCTACACACCAGCACCCTGCCTTCTGTCACTGTAAGGGGGAGCTGAAGGCAGCTTGAAGTTGTCTCTGGGAGTAATGTGCAGGTCTACTTGTTCCACTGTGCTCATGCTCCCTCTTCTGTGCTCTCGGGCAACTCTTGTCTCTTCTTAGGAAAGCAAGGCCCCATGTTCTGGCTCATCCACAGAGGAAAAGATCCCCGAGGGACTGGGGCTCCCCAGTGCTCTGCTATGAGCTCCGTGTTGGTTTTCTGTGTAAGGCCTGCCCCTCTGTGCTCAGGATGTTCCTCCGAGATACAAGACAGTGAATAGAAGACTAAGAAAAGGAAGCTGGAGTGATCCAAAATGGGAGAGGGTGTGGGGCTGACAGATCCCTTCCCTGACAGACATTTCCATGTATTCTGCCAGCCCCCCATCTCTCCTGTCTCGTGATACCCAACACCAACTGCTATTTAGACCTTGAGCCGGATGGGTGAAGAGTTTAAAATAACAAGATTTGGTAAAATGCTGTCTTCTGGAGAAGACTCATCTCAGCAACGTCTTGCTTATCTGGACCATGTGGCGCAGGCAGCCTTACACAGAAAGCAATGAGCAGCTGAGCTCTACAGGAGCTGGGATCTGGGAGACCTCAGATTGAAAGATGGCAGCTTTGAGCTGACCGTGTCAACCCAGCTCAGCTCTCAGAGCATACAGGTACCACCCTGAGGAGCAGGAAAGTGGCAAGGGGTTATTATGATCCATAGCTAAGGCAGACTTCTGGAACATAGCTGGAAGGAAAGCTTTTGGTGGGAAAGCCTCACACCCTACCCCTCTTGGTAAGGCTAAGAGATCTTCCACTCCAGCTCTCTGGTCTTCCAAGGATGTTTCCAGCAGCCTCAGGCAAAGCAAGTCCTGGTGTACCTGATATTTCTAAGGTAAAAAAAACAAACAAACAACAGGAAATGAAATGTGAACAAGTATCCCATCCAGACTTTTCCCTCCAGCCTGACAGAGCCAAAGGAGAGCTGGGCCCATCTGCTTTTCCTATGCAAGTCATCCTGACAGCTACCCCACTTCTCCTCAGGTCAGCGGAAACTGCACCTGCAGACCTCCTGCTCCAACCGGCCGTGCTCCTCACCAGATGATAATGGCCACCAGCCTCATGATGGCTTCGTTGAGGCAGTTAAAGAACTCCCGCAGGGCCCGTCCCTTCTGCTTCATGCTGCCGATCACCAAACCGAAGCACATGGAGAACACTACCAGCCCCAGCGCGTTCACCCCATTGGCTGAGCCCGGGATGGGAATGACTTCTTCAAAGGTCAGCACCTCGGAGATGGTCCCCAGGGCATGAGTGACGTTCTCCAGGATGCCGGTGAAGTTCTCAGGCACAGGGATCTGAGTGGTTGTCACACCTGCTGTGACATTGCTGCTGTGGAGGACGGTTCTGGTGAAGACCCTGGTGCTGTACTGCGTCTTGTACTGAAAAGACACAGATTATAAGATGGACTCACGTGCCCTGGTTCAGGAGCTCAGGACAACATGCTGGGCTCTTGCATCCCCTCCTAAAGACAGGAGAGTCCTGCAAGTTCCTGCTGGCATGTGGAAAACTTGCCTTGCATGGTCTCAAGCTCCCCAGCTTAGTGCTTTCATCAAAAAGTTCACAGAGCTGAAGGCCAAAAGAGACCATTGGAGCATCTCATATTGCTAGGGCTGAGATATTCTGGCTTCTCTGGTATCACTTTATGCTGCTTCCAAGGGCACTAGCACCACAGAAGAGACAAATCCTTGGAGAATCTGCTCCCATGTCCAAGCCTGCTACCTGAGTGTGATCACACTCTGAGTGTGGGTTGGGATGGAGGTTGAAGCCCCTATCTACAGATAGCTTGAAAAGCTTGTGTGGAAGATGCTGTAACACAGACTAATGACTGCAGTGCCTCCTGGAGCAGACCTGGGGAGGTGTGGAGGCAGTACAAAGCGATTGCTATTCCATCCCTCCAAGAAGTAGGTTGGACCATGGTCTAGGGCACAGGGTGCAAAGGGAAGTGATAGACCAGGTGGGATTTCATACCTGTTTGAAGCAGGCTTCTACCAGGTTGGGTGGGAACATGTTCCTGCAGTAGACAAAACAAGGAAAGGGTTATTGTTCTGCAATAAAACAAGCAAGAAAACATGGGCTCCCTGGCCAACGCCGCTGTCCTGGAGCAGCGTCTCAGGTCACAACGCTCACGATATCATCTCAGGCTGCAGAGAGGATCAGATGGGCCCTTTCTGTCTGACTGACAGAAGATGGGAATATGCTGATCTGGAGCCACGCAGCCTCTTGCATCTTTTCAGACTCCTGCTGCACCTTTTCAGACTCCAGAAGGTTGGATTTCAGGTATTTGGAAAAAGACTGCACACACTGAGCACTGGGATTGTAAAAGCATCATCAAGCCCAACCAAACCTTGAAACACCACCATATTACAATGTTCAGTACTCTGCCTTGTCCTCAGCCTCATCTCTCCAGCTGTCCTTTGAGCTCTCTGTTATCTGGTATCTCAGAAACACCTTCATGCTGCTGGAGATGGTACAGCTTTGCAATTTACTCTGTGAGATCACAGCAAGGGAGGGAGAGACAATGTCTCAGGAACCAGTTCCTCAATTTCCATGGGTCAGGGAAGATGGATTTTTAGGATTAGCCTTTTCTGGGTGAATTTCTGAAGGGTCTGCAGTCACTGATAGTTTTCATGACATGTTTTGCTGAGCACACCTTGGCCTCTTGCATTAGTACCTCTGACAGAAGGGCTGGACTGCAGGGCTCCAGGCTGAGCGTTCAGTCTCGGAGCGGGAGAGCCAGTCAGCGAGACTCAGCTAGGAGTAGTGGGCTGGGCAAGACTGATCCATAAACTCTTTTCCTAAGAGTGCATGACTAAAGCTGTGGCACTTCAAAGGGACATTCCATGGAGGAATACAACCTCAACATGAGACCATCTTGTTCACCTACCTCACCAAGTCCATAAAGGCATCTGTGGTCTGCACCTGCTCAATTCTGCCTTCTCGGTGAAGCTTGTCCTTAGATCCTTTTCCTGGGTGGATGATGATCACCATGAGGATGCCGATGAAGACTGCTATGATTGTGGTCACCATGTAGTAGACGACAGCTCGCATCCCCATCTTCCCTGAGGCTCTACCATCCAGTGAAGCCATTCCTAGGGAGAAGGACAAGGTCTGTTGTCTTAGAGGGGAGGGGGAAGCTCAAGGAAGATGCAAAGCGTGCAGGGAACATGCATGAGTTGGATGGGGAGCTGGGGTCTTTAGGAAGCACAGCATACAAGGGCCAGACTTCGGAGCTCCAGGGTGATGTTGATTTGGGAGAATGTGGCTTGTGGTTATGAAGAAGCAAAGAACTGTTGGGTCTTAGGCTGCATTTGGGAATACAGTCATGTCCATTTAAAGCTCTCAGAAGGGACATAATCCTTTCTCAGTACATGGGGCTTTTAAGTCCCTCATGGTGGGATGTTTCAGCAGGTGGAATGCTTTGCAGTCCCTTCCACTGTCTGAAAGCTTGGCTGGCTCGCATGTCTTCTGTGAGGACCTGGATGAAACAAGTTCTCCAGGTGGTGATCAACTGCAGCTCTTTTAGACTGACATGAATTAAACTTCCATGGACTGGAAGAAACATGAAGCTGACTTGGGCAAAAAACGTGTTGAGATTTGAGGTTATATAGGATGAAATCCTGGGGTGCTCAAGAGCTGGGCATTGGAAGCACCACATTGTGTCTTCTGAGAAAGCACAAGGGCTTCTGCTTCTCCCCACTCCTGAGCCAGCAGGAGTATGAGTGTGAACCGTGTCCACTACAGCTCTAGGTTCAGGCGTGTCACTATTAGCCGAGCTAATCCAAGCCCCTCCAGGAGGGGGGCACAAGGAGGGACTCCAGCAATGGCTCGCATCTCTCTTTGCTGGTCACTGCCTTGGCTGAAAGCAGCAGAAAGAGCTTCTCACCTGTGATCAGGCTAGAGACAATGAGAGGAAGGACCAACATCTGGAGCATACGCATCAGCAGCTCGCCGGGGAAGGAGAAATACTTGATCTGGCGATAGGTCAGCTGGTAGGGCCGGAGGGAAAACGCCAGGATGATCCCTGTGGATCAGCAAAGAATGAGAATGGAAATGGGACAGTGTGATGTGGTGGTCTGTCCCTCAGTCCTACAGTGTGGCTTTTTGCTTTCTTATCTCCTTTCAGCTCCTCCTGTCCCCAAAGGAGCAAATGCTCATTCTTTTTCTGAAAGGCTATGATCCACTTTTTATTGTATGTTCTCCCTCTCCCTCTGACATATTCACATGCACAGGAGCCTCGTGCTAAAAGTCAGGTCTCGTTGCTCTGTCTGCTGCTCCTCTGCGGTCTGTTTCCAGGAAGCTCATGAACACAAAAATGCTGTGACCAGAGATATGATCTCCCAGTCTAACCTAGGTGTGACTACACAGTTCAGAGACTTTGCCCACCCACATTTTAAAGCTGAGCTCAGTCAGTAAGCTGGGGATATATGGCCTGGATCAAAAGCTAGGGACAACCCCATCATTTGCTGTGCATATTTTGTCTGCATCATGTCAGAGCCCTTTGCATCAGTTCCCCTTTGTGGACCTGCCAGGCTGAAGCTGTGGGATGAATTTGAGGAGCCCTTGCACCTGTAGCTGCACTCACGAGAAGCCTCTGAACAAACCTGGATGATTTTTTATGAGGTTTGGTAGAGATGGATCACCAAACCCTTTCTGCTGTAGACTGATCCTGACCTGCAGCCAGAAAGGATCAACAAGGGCTCCCTCACACACCCTCTGCAAGGTCTGTTGCTCTTGCACACTTAAGGAAATATTGGATGTAGTGCTTAGAGACATGGTCTAGAGAGACCTTATTGTGGCCTTTCAGTACTGAAAGGAGCCTGTCAGAAAGATGGAGACAGACTTTTGAGCAGGGCCTGTTGGTACAGGACAAGGGGGGGTGGTTTGAACTGAAAGAGGGAGATTCAGACTGGAGAGAAGGAGAAATTGTTGGTGCTGAGG
>JANHFX010004904.1:17836-32306 GCA_027560015.1 Chloroceryle amazona | reverse complement strand
GGTGTGGGTGGTGGTGGTGGCGGCGGCGGCAAGATGGCGGTACAGGCTGTATATCTAGAGGCTGACGCTTTTCTGGTGTGCCTCAACCATGCGTTGAGTACCGAGAAGGAGGAGGTCATGGGGCTCTGCATCGGCGAGGTACTGAGGCCAGGCGGCAAGTGCGGGATACAGCGGGAGGAGGTGCTGCCTAGGCTGGACTCATGGCCCGCGCCGGTGCGGGCTTTTACTTCTTGGGTGGGCCTCGGTCACTGCGGCTGAGTGCGTTGTACAGGCCTGTGTCGGACGATTCCCTGTCAGAGCCCTGTCACTGGGCTTTGGCTCTCTGCTCCTGGCTAGTACCAGTTCCAGCTGCTGTGAAAGTCAGTGCTTAAAGTTAGGAAAGCTTCTCATCTGTATGCCTGACTGTACTCTGTTATGTAACTTTTTTCCTACTGAAGGTACAGGAGCTGGCTGTTTTCTTGAGGGTAGTTATTTCTTTAGCAGAGGAATGATCGATTTTTTGTTCTGTGTCAATAGGTTGACACCAGCCGAATTGTGCATATCCATTCTGTGATCATCCTGCGCCGCTCTGATAAGAGAAAAGACCGTGTGGAAATTTCGCCTGAGCAACTTTCAGCTGCTTCTACTGAAGCAGAGATATCCTTTAGCAGAGACAGCAGCAAACTCGCCAGTGAAATGGTTTACCTCAAACCTCTTTTTATGTGCTGTACTTTAGATTTCTTCTAGTTAGCTTAATGTTGTCTTCTGCTTCCTTCGTACAGCTGTGGTTTGGAGGGCTCTGTTAGCAGTTGCCAGTCTCTGGAGTCTTTGTTGGTTCCAGCACTTGCAGTGGAATTGTGTTATAACTATTTTTTATAATTTCTTTGTATTGGTTACAAGTAAAACTGAAGTATATTTTTGGGGGAGGATAGCAATTACCCAGAGAGGCTTAGCAGAAGATGCAAAGTTGGTAAGTCTCTGTTTCTGAGCCTCGTGTACTGGAGAGCCTTTTTCCTACATACCCTCAAGGATGCTATTTTGGACAGCTTGCTGTCATGTTACTTATTGATACATGCAAACAAAATCCAATTTGCTTCTGCAGTAGTGGCATCCTGCTGGTGCTGGGCAGGAGGTTTCTGTCAACTTTCTGCCATGTGTGGCATGGCAGAAAGGGACCTAGAATTCTGTTGACTGATGAGAAACTCCTTTAAAGCTGCTGTTTTCCCTTGTACAAAAAACTTCTTCCACTTTTTTCACTGGTTTCCGAAGCACTTTGACTCGCACACAGGTTGGCTGAAATGACAGGACGTCCTATGAGGGTTGTGGGCTGGTATCACTCTCATCCGCATATTACTGTCTGGCCATCGCATGTCGGTAAGAGCAGTCTTGATCTACATTCTATATGAAAATTAATATCTGGCTAATTGGATTATTCAATTTCCTGAATTTTCAGAGCTGCATATCCCAACTATCAAAGCTTGGTTCCTCAAATGCCCTTTGGTGGGACAAGATTGCCTGTCTGGGCTTCAGTAACCTCTGCTGATAGCCTTGTTCCTGTATATGTGCTCTAGGTGCTCAAGCTGTGTGTGACCCATTAGTCACAGATCAACTGCTACTAGTACTACTGTTCTTCCAGACAGAAAAATTGGACCTAGGGTGTGGGGAATACAAAAAAAAGCTGTGGGAATCATAGGCCTGCTGTGATGATTTTTGACATCTGAGAGGGTTAATGAAAAAACAAAACCTTTTCCGAAATAAGTGTATGAGTATCTTACATGTAATGGACATTATTATATGGTGTGTATATAATTTATGGTAGCAGGCTGATGCCAAGATACATTTTTGTTTTAACTCATCTTGTATTTTTAAGATTTGCTATTTAATTATATTTTCAAAGTGGATTTTTTTTTTTTAAACTTATCTATCTGGAGTAAAAACTTTATTTTAAAGCTTGTGACATTTGTTACTGAATTCCAGGTCACCCTTCAAAAGGTGGCAAATGTTTCTCACTCATCCAGGTGATGAGTGCAGTTCCCATTATCTTATTTCTTTGTCTACAGATGTCCGCACACAAGCTATGTATCAGATGATGGACCAAGGTTTTGTAGGGCTTATCTTTTCCTGCTTCATTGAGGACAAAAACACAAAGGTAGGCAACTTTAAAATGGCAATAAAGCCTCCAAGTACTCATGAGACATATCATCCCCAGTACAAAGCTGAAATACTCAGATGCAGCCTGTAAGAAGAGCTGAGCTCTCCATGGAGCACAGTCAAAGCATGGCTAGAATTGTGAAGTTTTCATCATAGTTCCAGTGACAAAATAATGAATTGTTAATTACTCTGTGCTGATCCATAGCCTGGCTCTCCAGCCAGTAAAGCTGTGCTTCTAGGGTTCTGAGACTGCATCACATGGCTGCACTATGTGTGTGCACTGAAGTGTGAGAGTTGCCTTTCATCTGTTCAGTCAAGCAGATAGAGCTCATTGTGCCTCTGGCTTCTTGAGGAGATGCTGCTGTAGTGTGAGATTAGCTGACAGTGCTGTGCCTTGTCTAGGTTTTTAAGGTAGCTATTGTTTAAGATTTTTTTCATAGTTAATGGGTCTGGCAGTATCTGCTTGTAAACAGTTCCAGCATACCAATCAAAGCAAAAAGTGTGTACCTTTGCAACCTGTCAAAATGCTATTTGAAAACATACTCTGCTTCCTAAAGGAATTTGTAGGTTTACATTTTTTGCTCTTGGAATCTGATTTTCTGCTGTCTCTCTTAGACAGGCAGGATTCTTTACACCTGTTTCCAATCCATTCAGGCCCAGAAGAGCTCAGAGTAAGTATAGCAGAAGAATATTATGTCCAGTGTCAGGTTATAATTCACCTTGTTTCTCCTTTTTGAGTTGTCTTAAATAAATGCCTTCTAGGCTCATCAGGAAGAGGAAATACTGTAGAGAGATGCCTGAACAAGGTCTCCTTACTTCTGCTAACACAGGCTGCTGAAGATTAGGGATGATTAATTTAACCTAGACAATTATGTAGTTTTAAGTTTTGGTGTAGGACACTATAGTCTGGGTATGAATTTGTGCTGTAATCTGTTGTATAGAAGGTCTAGCCTTTTACTTTCAAACCGAGAGGTCAAGTCTTTGAGCTTGCATGTTGTAGAGTTCCCACTAGCTGCACACACACTGTGCATCATATTTTCAGTAATAGCCATCTATTGCTAGCATTTTATCATTAAAATGTAAGAGAAGTGTCTGGTTATAAAATGCTTCAATTTGCCTATCAGGCGTATGTTCACAAAACTACATTGTGCAGCAATGCAATGCATTGAACAGACTGTTGCAGGCATGTAGAAGTATTTTTTTTCTCTTCTACTGTGAAATTAATTGTATCTTTATACCTTTTTAGATATGAAAGGATTGAAATTCCTATTCATGTTGTCCCCCATGAAACTATTGGGAAAGTGTGTCTAGAGTCAGCTGTAGAGCTGCCTAAGATACTTTGCCAAGAAGAGCAAGATGCTTACAGGAGAATTCACAGGTAACAACACTGAGGCTGCACCCCTCTCCAAGACCGTCTTTGCTAACGTGTTTTACTGTTGTTGTGCTTAAAGTACCACAAACTTATCAGGGGTATAAAAAGTAAGAAGCATTAGCAGCTCATGTGCCTTTGTAGGAGAACTGATTGAATACCTTCCCATTAAGAAGTTCATGTTTTTTCTTGCTTTGCATGAAAGAGCTAAAAGTCTAACTGCTCCTTCTCTGCAACAAAACAAGAGCTAGAGCATGTGTGAGCTAGTGGTGGCACTACAGTGATATGTCTGTGTGTGATAGTAATTAGTATTTAACCAGGATAAGAGTACTGATAAATCTGAAAAAAATAGATTAAATATCAGATTTTTTTTTCTGTGGTGCTCAACACTCATATTGTTGTGCTTTAAACTCTTTATTATCCTCATGAATTTACAAGGCTTCAACAAGTTAAGAGGTTTAGATGTACCTGCAGTTTCACTGACTTGCAAGTAGCTGTTTCTATAGCCTGGGTTTACCTAATATGTAATTCACTGCTATCTTGTCACTAACCTGTATTCTGTTCATTCCCTTAGTCTCACCCATCTGGACTCTGTAACCAAGATTCATAATGGCTCGGGTAAGGAGTCCTTTTTTGCTTGAGAGAATCCAGGATGCTACTTTCAAAGTCAAAGCAGTAGTCTTGAGCAGGATTTGGTTTGGCTCTAACTGCAGGGGACAGTAGACCACAGCTGTGTAACAGTCCTCCCTTTGCCATAAAAGTAAATAACTACAAAAGCACAAGCTTTTCTTTTTCTTTGTCATGCAATTAATTTCCATACACAAACACTGTGTAACTTAGAGAATTCCTTGAAACTTTTACTTTGTTACAAAATTACAATAGACTTTGAGTTTGTTTGTTTGGACTTTTTTTGCTGTTAGAAGAGGAAGGGAATTTTTGATTTGGTGTCTTAAATTAGTTTCTGGACAAGCTGTATGCCTGCTTGCATCTCCTGACTTTTTATGTAATGTTAAGTGTGTATGACATCTTTGATTTTGACAGTGAGATAGGGTGAATCCTAATCCCACTTCTGTTCCAAGATAAATACCCTATTGTCCATTCTCACCTGTTCAAAAAATGAGGCATTCTTTACTTCTGAATGTAGAAATGAATTATCATCAGCGATGACTTACATGTAGATTTCCAGATTTCTGTTGTAGGTCTGTTATCTCTCGCCTGAGTGTCTAAAGGTCAGATTGAAATAGCTTGATTCCTTGTTTTACAAGCTGGTGACTCTTACTTTCCTGTGGAGATGTTTGGTTGCCTTGGCCAGGATGTTGGAGGGTTTCTTTGGCTGTATCTAATGCTCTAGACTTTGGGATTGTTGTAGCACACTGAGTCTTTGATGTGTTTGCACTGGCATGATATATTCTTGCTCTTTCCAGTGTTCACAAAGAACCTCTGTAGCCAGATGTCTGCCATCAGTGGGCCGCTCCTTCAGTGGCTGGAGGACAGACTAGAACAGAACAACCAGCGAGTGCAGGAGCTGCAGCAGGAGAAAGAGCAACTTCTGGAGGAACTAGCTGCTTTAGAGTGAAGGAGGAAATGTAAACCCTTCAAAAAAAAAAAAAAAGACATGGAAAAAAATTTGCAAGACCTACTGCTGGCCGAAGGGTGGCCCTACCTTGCCTTACAGTGAAGATACTAGCTGTGCCTCTTCTCTTGACCCACACAGCAAAGGACACTTCTACAGGATAAGGGCTTTATTTGCCCCACCTTGTTGGAAAGCAGTGGTATCTTTCCAGGTGCTGCAAGATGCAGTGCAATTCTAGCTCAGTGGTGGGGTTGGGCAGCTCCTGAAGACACTTAAGTTTTGGAGAACATACACCTAGGAAACATGTTGTTTCTCCCTCCCCAGTTATTTTGGTAGAAGTCTTATTGCTTTATATGTATTCCAGGATGCTTGAACAGGATGGCTGGAGTGAAAAAAGTGTGTCCCTTGCACTTCTATTTTATGCTGCCAACTTCTGCCTTCTTTTAGTAGCTTCAGTTGGCTATGATCTTATATCTAGTAATGTTCTGGATTACTGGTTATCCACCCAGGCAGGTAAACCTGGAAAGAGACCTGGAAGAACTTTGGTATAGGATCTGTGTTCAGCATACTTCAAACCAAATAAAGAATTCCAAAGCTAGAGCTTTTGAAGTAAAAATGTAATGGATGCTGCAAAGTGCCAGTGACTGCATTTTTTTTTTTTTGACAGTCTGTTATTTCCTTCATCTGATGCTGTTGCAAGTCCAACACTAAGGTTCTCTACAGAATGGACTATTTCTACTAGCTTAGTGGGAGGAGTGTTGTTGCTTCCCAGGGTGAAAAAGGCTAAGATGGTGAGAACTGGGAAGATATGCAAGCCTATCGTTCATGCTGAGCTTAATTGCAATCAATCTTATTTCATTAGTTTGAAGAAATAGAACAAGATGCCTGTTGTTGAACTAATTCTTAAAATGTTTTTGTTGTTACATTTCAGAGTATCCCCCATCATGTAAATCATCTGCATTCTATTATGTGAAATCACAGAATTATAAAATCTTCTAGCTTGGAAAAGACCTTTGAGTGCAACTGTTAATCTAGCACTGACAAGTCTGTTTTATGAGTGAAGGAACCAAGAGCACAGTTAAAACTTCTATTTCAGCTTCTTGGTTCCAATCTGATTCCATACTCAAGTAGATGAAAAGGAGCTGCCTGCACTGCTGCGGTGGAGGTTGTGACATTCTTGATAACTCATAAGCTTGACTGTTGCTTTGGGAGAATGAAAGTAACATAGCTGAGAAAGAGACACCTTTTACAGTGAAGAGACAGTATTGATTGGAAATGGTAAATTGCTGTCAGAACTGGAAGCCCCTTATCTAACTTGTTTTTGCAGACTTCACTTATCAGTCTTTCTGTACTGATATTAGCAAAACCCCAAACAATAGAACTTCTATGAAGTAAAATGCTCACTACTTCCCTTCCGAAGATTTCTGTGAAAAGTATATTCTTTGATTAGATTTTGAACTGTCAGTGGCCTTGTTCTGGTGTCTGTGTTACTGCTTTCTAGTTCAAGTGCTCCTTGCCTAAAGGTAAGGAGGGATGGGAGGGGAAGTGTTCCTTACTATCCCCAGCCTTGATAACAGCACCTTGGAGATCACGCAGCAGCCCTGGGCCTTATGGCTGTCCAGTGCAATCTCCCAGGGCATCCTGCCAAGCAAATCCTAGATAAAGCCAAAACGAGCTCTCCTGCAGTCCAGGCCTGCAATTGTGTTTTGTTTTGCTTCTCCCAGTATCTTAACCAGGATCTCTGGATTGCCACCCCTCTCTAGGGAGACTAGGGGCCATTCCCATTTGAGGTTACAGACAGCCCCCAGTATGAATAAGCTAGTTTGGTTTTGACCATGACCACCCCCTGTCCACTCCCCAAGCAACAATACTTGATAGGCTCACATTCCCATGCTGCCATATGTGGTCTGAGCTCCAGGACAAAGCTGAAGTGTCCTGTGTTTGCTGTAGGATGTAACCTGCAAGTAGGGCTGAGCTCTGATCTCTGCTTGGAGCATAGTCAGAGCACAGCCAGAATAGTGATGTTTGAATTGTAAACTCAATGACAAAAGAATGTTAGTAATTACTCTGTGCTGATCCGTAGCCTGGCTCTCCAGACAGCAGAGTTGGGCTGGTTACTGGAGTTCTGAGACTGTATCAGGTGACCACAATATGTGTGTGCGTTAAAATCTGTGAGTTGCCTTTCAGTCCAGCAGGTAGTTTATTGCACCTCTGGCCTCTTTGTGCTGAGCTGTCTGACCAGTGCAGGACAGTTCCTAGCCTCATGCCTCATAGGGCACCCTAAGCTTGAGACTTAGGCATCACCCATACCTTGATCAATAAATGTTCCCTGACTGGAGAGTTTATCTGTTCTATGTTTGGCTGCTAATTTCAGCTGTCTCTCTTCAGTGGTGATCAGGCAGAACCCTGTTCTGCAAAGCAGGATGGAGACACAGCTTGACACCATGAAAAACAAGGGACAAGGAGCCACATACCATGAGGAAGCCCAGATGGGAGCAGAGGTTTTTCTTTCACAGGCAGAAAAAGTGGTAAAGTCCTTCCAAAGCTTGGCCAAGTGAAAACTGTCTGACAAAATCCCAGTAGGAAGCTCTAATGTAAAAAATAACTTGTCTCATTTACATCCTTGAAGAAGCTTACAACTAAAATACCACCCCCTGAATACAGAAGGCTGCAAAATGTTTCTACAGTTTGAATTGGCTTGAAGAGGAGAGGAGAGCAATACGGCAGTAAAAAGTTCTGAAAGAATTACAGATCAATTTCAATCCAAAGGACTGGGTCCGGCAAGACTCAATGCAAACTATTCTTGTATTAGCTGCACCCATGAGCGTTGAGGGATGTTGAGCGTTGCTGATGTTGATGCTCTACCACTCTCCATAATTTTTGAAAGATCATGGAGAAAGGTGAGGTGCCTGAGGACTGGAGGAAGGTCAATGTCACTTCAGTCTTCAGAAGGGGCAAGAAGGAAGAGCCTGGTAATTATAGACTGGTCAGCCTCACCTCCATCCCTGGAAAGGTGATGGAATATCTCATTCTGGAGATCATATCTCAGCACATGGAAGAAAAGAAGATTATCAACAGTAGCCAACATAGATTCACTAAAGGGAAGTAATGTCTGACTAATTTGATAGCCTTCTGTGATGGTGTGACAGAATGGGTAGATGCAGGGAGAGCAGTGGTTATTGTCTACCGTGAGTTCAGCAAGGCTTTTGATACTGTCTCCAATAAGATCCTTGTGGGTAAGCTCAGGAAGTGTGAGTTAGAAGTGTGGACAGTAAATGGGTTGAGAACTGTCTGAACAATAGATCTCGGAGGGTTGTGATCAGTGGTGTAGAGTCCAGCTGGTGACCTGTGAGTAGTGGTGTTCCCCAGGCGTCAGTTCTGGGTCCAGTCTTACTCAACATCTTCATCAATGACCTGGATGAAGAGATTGAGTGTACCCTTGGTAAGTCTGGTGATGATACGGAACTGTGAGGAGGGGCTGATACACTGGAAGGCTGTGCTGCCATCCAGCGAGATCTGGACAGACTGGAGAGCTGGGCAAAGGCAAACCTAATGAAATTTAACAATATTAAGTGTAGAGTCCTACACCTGGGAAGGAACAATACCATGTACTGGTACAGGTTAGGGGTAGACCCTCTGGAAAGCAGCCCCATGGAGAGGGACCTTGTCATCCTGGTGGATAATAAGTTGCCCATGGAACAGCAATGTGGCCTTGTGGCCAGGAAGTCCAGTGGTATCCTGGGGTGCATAAAGAAGGGTGTGGCCAGCAGGTAGAGGGAGGTTCTCCTCCCTCTGTACTCTGCACTAGTGAGACCACATCTGGAGTATTGTGTTCAGTTCTGTTCTCCCCAGTTCAAGAGGGACAGGGAAATATTTAGAGGCCAACAAAGAACTATAAGGCTTCAAAGCAAGATTTTTTTTAAGGATAGAAGTTGAATGAAGAAGGTAGTGCCATGCTTGTCCGTGATAGGACAAGAGGAAAATGGTTTAAAACAAAAAGAGGGTAGATTTAGACTAGATATAAAGAACACTGGCCCAGGTTGCCTAGGTGGTGGATGCCTCATCCCTGAATACTTTCTGGGTCAGGTTTGATGGGGCTCTGAGTAACCTGCTCTAGTTGCAGATGTCTCTGCTCACTGCAGGGGGGGTTGGACTAGATGAACTTTAAAGGTCCCTTCCAACCCAAAACATTCTAAAAATGATTAAGGGACTGGAACATCTCTTTTATGAGGAAAGGCTGAGAGCCCTGGGGTTGTTGAGCCTGGAAAAGAGGAGACTGAGAGGGGATACAAATATCTGAAGGGTGGGTGTCAATCCTTTCAGTTGTGCCCTGGGATTGGACAAGGGGTAGTGGTAGCAAGGTGAAATACAGGAAGTTCTACCTCAACAGGAAGAAAAACTTCTTCACTGTGAGAGTTACAGAGCACTGGAACAGGCTGCCCAGAAAGGTTGTGGAGTCTCCCCTAGAGAGATTCAATACCTGCCAGGATCTCTTTCTGTGTGCATGCCCCGGTTGTTCTTATGTTGGCGGGAGAGGGTTGGACTTGATTATCTCCAGACATTTGCCTGAAACACAAATAAAGGTGCTTTTGGGTATTGCAGCCCTCCTGGCTCCCAACATCAAAGAGTTCATTGAGTCTTACATAAACTCAGAGCCTGTTAACACATACAGTGGGACGTCCCTAGGAGCAGCTTGCCCCACACAATAATGTCATCAATATACTTCAGATGTTCAGGAGCTTTGTCTTGTTCCAGTGCAGTCTGTAATGATCTATGGCAAATAGGAGGGCTATGTCCTGAAGGAAAGTTGTGTAGTCAACTGTGACTTGCAACCATTCTGTTTTGTAACTAGGAAATCTTACCTACCCCAAGATCTCGTTTTGATTTTGTTTTACAAAGACCCTGTTAATTATATGGTTGATCGGTAGTCAAAAGGTAACCGCAAACTGCTGCATACTGGTGTAGAATTGCTGTCTGCCAGAATCTCATTGAGCATGCACCTACACTAGGGTTCAACACTGGTCATCATGAGGAAGAGTGTTATCTTCATCCCAGAGACCACCAGAGAGCCGCCAAAGACTAACAATCAAAGACTGCAAATCAAAGTGTGCATGTGAAGAGGGGGTTATGAATATTTAGGTAAGTTCTAGGAAATCCTGTGTATATTTAGATTAGTTCCTGGGAATGTCATGAATATGTATGTATTTGTTCTATAAGAACCAAACGCCTTGGGCTACCAGTGGTGCACTTGTGAGGCAAGATCCTGGTGCACCCCTGGCGCTGTAATAAAGAATACCTACTTAATAGTCTTTTGGACTATTGACTTTGTTTTCTTCATTTCAATCCAGGTCTTTGGCAACCTGGATGGGACCTGTTCTGCTTGGCTGTAGGACCCATTAAGATCTGGACTCCCTTGGGCGCCTTTGATCATTTTTTAGAGGGACTTCTCGCCTCAGCTGGATCACTGCGAGAGCAGACAAGGACCATCTGATAAAGGTATTCTTTTGATTTTGGGTTTCGGGTTTTTGGGACTGGTCCATTTGGATGAGCTTGGTAAGGTGCAAGACATGATCTTTCACAGGATAGTATATACCATGTTGCTGGCACCTAACTGGTGTACTTTGGTACTGGATACCTGAATCAGTTTGTTTGGTTAAGCCCTCAAGGAGGTATTGTTTCTTAAGGAGTATACAAAGGGGCAGGAATCAGTGGTTCAGGTTAACATAGATGTTTTGATCTGTAGGTATCTTGGGATATTTGTTGTGAGATGATGTGTTGTTATTAACTGCGTGTTTGTTTGTTTTTGAGTGGTGTTTGTTGTACCCCAGTAATGAGTGTAGTCCTATTTATATCTTAATTTGTATTTGATGTAATAAGAAATTCTGGGTTAAATATTTGGAAGGAGGTAGTGAAAAATTATAGCGACAATCCCTTGTGGGGTTAGTAAGAGATTTTGATTAATTGCCAAGAATCTGGACCCAGATTCGAAGGATATAGGTGTGATGCTGGATACTATGACAGAAATGGAAAAACAATTGGTCTTGAAAACAGTTTGGACTCAGGTGCAGGCTCAAATTAATGCTGGGACACTAGTTGGAGAAGTAGACCAACATATATCTCAAACTGAGCCAGACTGGGACCCAAATGTTAGTGTAGAGTACCAGCTGCTTAAATGGTACCAGGAATGGATAACGTATGCATTGGAGAATGCAGTACCTAACACTGCGAATTGGTCAGCCTTGTATGCAGTAAAACAAAGTCAGTCAGAGATTCCTACACAGTTTCTGGATAAATTGAGGTTGGCCATGTGCAAATATACAACTTTAGATCCCTCATCTGATGTCAGGCAGAAGAAATTGGTGTCATTGTTTATAGAGCAATCCTCTGAAGATATCAGAAAAAAAAGTTGCAAAAATGAAAGACCAGAAATAAGGGATTTGGAATGGTTAATTGAAGAAGTCTGGAGGGTGTTTAGAAACAGAGATAATAATGACAAGAGAAAGTTAGGAAAGACCCTAGCCACAGCTACAGTTTCAGCTTTGAGTCAACAAACCCAGGGAACTTTTAGGTTATCTGGAGACAGAGGTAGAGGAAGAATGAGAGGCTGTGGATGAGGGGGTATCTGGTTTGGGAGGTAACCCGGAAATAAGGAATAGCCAATGTTCTTTTTGCAAGGGAATGCCCCAAACTGGGGCAGAGTTCTATGGAAGCAACTCTTTTGGCAGATCTTGAATGACAGGGACCTAGGGAGTCTACCCTAGTGGACCTGCTGGTTAAAATAAAACTAGGGAAACAGGTAAAGAGGTCAACTTCTTAATAGCCATGGCTGCCTCTTATTCAATTTTAAATCAAGATTTATCATCTGTGGGTGAGGAGTTTGTAAATATAATGGGGGCTACTAGCCAGCAAGAAAAAGCATATTTTGTGAAAACAATTAAATACTGGCTGGGAGAACAGATAGGTGTCGCGACGGAGGGAAGAAGCGGTCAGCACTCATAGAGGTGATCAGCAAACTTCGTTTATTAGATGCTGGTTACATGCTTTTATGCTCTTAATTAATTAGCTCATACATATTGCGAAAGCTAGCTCATTAATGGTTAGATATCACAGGGCATGTGCCGCCCTGGGTTCTGGCCTTGTGCTGAAGCCTCCTCATTAATTTCCGATTGCTATCTCCTGTTTTGCTTCTTGCAGCTTAGTCAACGGCAAAGTGCCTTTGTCCCTCATTAGTTTAAACCAGCTGTGTTCTCTGTTTGCCCAACTCCTGCTTGCACAGCTGAACTATGTCTACGTGTCCTTTGTCTGTTAGCCATTCTTCCACAGATAGGGATACATAAAATTTTATATATGCCAAAGTCTCCAAAGTCATTACTTGGACAGGACTTGTTAGAACAATTAGAAGTGGAAGTATCTTTTAAGAAAGATAAAATGGAATTAAGGGTTAGAGAAAAAGAACCGATTGGAATTTTAATCTTGCATTAATACAGACTGAGAAAAATAATGTGACAACCCCTGAGACTATAGAAATTTTAAATCATGTTTGTCCAGGAGTATGGGCATTGGGAACACTGGGGAGAGCTGAAAATGCAGATTACGTTGAAAGCCAGGGGTAGCCCAGTAAGGATAAGGATATTTCATATTTCAAAGGATATTTCATTTGAAACTAGAAGATCGCAGAGGAATAAAAGACATAATTGACAATTTTCTAAAATTTGGATTAATAGAGTGTGAATCTGAATACAATATCCCAATCCTACCTGTGAAAAAGCCAGATGGCAAGAATTATTGTCTCATACAGGACTTAAGAGCAATAAGCAAAATTGTGGAAGATTTGTATCCTGTAGTTGCAAACCCATATACTTTATTAACGAAATTGAGTAGTGACCAAGTTTGCTTTACCATCCTGGATTTAAAGGATGCCTTCATTTGACTTTGGCTAAAGAGAGACAAAAATTATTTTCTTTTGAATGGGAAACCCCAGAGATACAGGAATTAAAAATCAAGTAACCTGGCCAGTGTTACCCCAAGGTTTTAAAAATAGTCCCACAATCTTTGGAAATCAATTAGGCCGATAACTTGAGACTTGGAACCCTCTGTCACAAAATGGAACTTTGTTAGAATATGTAGGCAACCTTCTCATTGCTATAGTAAAAAAATTTGTATGCAGTGGACTGTGAGCTTATTAAATTTTCTGAGTTTAAATGGTTATCGAGTCTCTCAACAGAAAGCCCAACTGGTCCAGCAATAGGTAACATGTCATGCATTTGAAATCTCAGAGGGAAAAAGGGAGCTCAGAACTGAATGAAAAGCAGCAATTTGCTGGATGCTCCAACCTCAAATGGTAAAAGAACTCAGAACCTTCCTTGCCATGACAGGTTGGTGTAGGTTATGGGTACATAATTATGGACTTGTGGTTAAACACCTATATGAACTTTTGAAAGCGAATCCACCAAAATTGACATGGACAGTTGAGGCAGAAGAGTTATTTAAAGAACTAAAAAAGGAGTTGATGAAAGCCTCAGCCTTCCAGACATTTCAAAACCTTTCTGGTTATTTTCACACAAAAGACAGGGTATAGCATTGGGAGTGTATAAAAGGCAGTAGCTTAATTTTCCAAACAGATGGATGAAGTGAGCAATAGTTGGCCCAGATGATTGTGAGCCATTGCAGCAGTTGTTATTAATGTCCAAGAGGCTTGTAAATGTACCTTAGGGCAGAAAATAACTGTTCTTGTATCTCATATGATTCCTGCAGTTTTGGAACAGAAAGGAAGTCACTGACTTTCTCCATCCAGATTCTTGAAACACCAGGCTATATTAGTGGAACAGGAAGATACTGACATAGTAGCCACTAATATCATGAACCCAGCAACTTTTCTCAGCGGAGCCACCTCTGAACCAGTGGTTCATGACTGTTTGGAGATGACTGAAACTGTCTATTCCAGTTGACCTGACCTGTAAGAGGAACTGCTTGAGGATGCCGAAGATTCATGGCCCACTAATGGAAGCAGTCTCGTGAAACAAGGAAACTGTAAGGTGGGATACATAATAACCACTATTAACAAGTTAATCAAGGATAAGCCACTACCTGTGGGAACATCAGCGCAGAAGGCAGGAGTAATAGCCTTGACAAGGGCTCTAGAATGGGGTCTACTCACCACACAAGGAAAAAAGATTAAACATGCCAAAGAAATTCTGCAGTTGTTTGAAGCCATTAATCTACCAGAAAAAGCAGCTATTATGCACTGTAAGGGGCACCAAAAGGGTAACACTGAACAGAAAATAGGGAATAAATTGTCTGATTATGAGGCAAAATAAAAAAATAATATACTCCTGGAAAAGCTGGCAGCCCATGGCTTGGACAGGGGCACTCTGTGCTGGGTGAAGAACTGGCTGGAG
>JANHFX010004904.1:0-17736 GCA_027560015.1 Chloroceryle amazona | reverse complement strand
TAGCGGTTTTAGTATGGTTTTCTATAAAGTTTATATCTATTTTTTATATATAAATATATATATTTTTGTATATACTGGTTTTCTAGATATTTATATTCTATTTTTACAATTATTATTTTCATTAAAGCTGTTCTAGTTTCCTTTTCTAATCAGTAACTCTCTCTCCCTTATTCCCTTTCTCTTCTCCTCAGGGAAGGAGGGGGGTTGAGTATCTGTTATAGGTCTAAGGGGCCACTGTGACTCTAAACCATGACAAAAAGGCAGTGCAGGAGAGGTATTTTCAACAGCAAGCTGGGTTATCCGCTGTACATAAAACTCAAAACTAGCTGTGAGAAGTCAGAAGATTTCACATACTATACCTACACATTCATGGGTAAACAGAAACCAAGCTTGGTTCATTGCCACAACTGGTATAAAATTGGCATTTATTATTCAAAATTACTAATCTGAGTTTGTACAGAGCAGACAAACACTGTAACACACATTTGGTCACATTCTACAGGAAATATTTAATCTGCCTAGATTATTTCATTGTAGATTGGAAAAGTGTTTGAATTTGCTTACCTCAACCTGACCTTTTGCATCTATTTTAGCTTTTATGAAATCTCAGTGATAGAGGCACAACTGGAATAAAAATTTAATCAGAAATAGCTTTGCTCTCACTAAGAGCCACAAAGTTTTGCAGAAACTCATGCTTTCTCTAAAAGATTTGAGGCATCATCTACCTAGTACTCTGAACAAAAACCATCATGGGTGGTTCAAGAAACAGTCCTTGGGAGAATGCCTGAACCCATGTTGAAGCTTTCCTCAAGTCTGCTCCCTTCCCAGCCTGGAAGTTATCCCGATAGAATCAGATGAGTTTGGTTCATGGGCCTGGATTTTTCTTGAATCTGGCAATCTCAGACAGATGTACACTGGGTGTTCTTCAGCACATATAACAAGTTTATAGCATATCAGTAAATCCATTGCTCATTGGTGTCACTGAAGACATGCTATGAAGCACTATGTGTAAATACCATTCAGAAAATTCCAGACATATGTCAGTTCCATGAAGGTCTAGAATTGTTATCTTCCCAGACATGGTGGTGTTTATCTAAGTTTAAGAAGGATATCCTGACTTGTGTATAGCCATATACATCATTATTACTTCTTGCTCACTCTTGCTCATTTTAAAAAAGGCCTTAAGGTCATCTGTATTACAAGTATTTAATGCTAAAATACTAGAAATAGCTGGAATCCACCAAAATGCATTCTTACTCATGTTAAGACTCATTTACAACTACATACAAAATTTAAGTGGTGTCAAGAAAAACAGCATACTGAGATATTACAAAGAATCTTGAAGCCTTGTTTTTAAAGCAAAATCAGCACTAAGCTTTCGCATGACTTCCGCGTGACTCAGCCCACGCTGCTCTCTTTTAATAAGTCCATAGTTTTCTTTCACATACTTTGCAAAGGGCATTAAGTGTGCCCTAGCAGGAGTGTCATCCTTCCAAGTGGGCTGACCCAGGACCAGCTGCCCCCTGCAGAATCCACACACAAAATGCTCCGTGTCCAGAGACTTGGAATGACGTCCAATCCTGAAATGGAAAAATAAATACTTCAACTTTATACTTGTGGCAGACAGTACCTGTGGGAAAGGGCTCCTTTCTCTTCTGCTAGGCTACTTCAATCAGATTTCTAAGCTGACATTTTAGAATAGGAAACAGACTACATATTTCACATAGTGGAACAATGTATTATGCATTTCACTACCTGAGAACTTTTTCATCTCGATTCCTTCCTCTGTCTCTTTTAATGTCAGCCTAGTAATATGAAGTGATACAACATTTTGAAAAACCTCCACAACCCAGGCATCAACTACCCCTTGGAGTTTTTCCTCAAAGCCATCACCACCACATCTTCTCAATGCTCTGTTGCATCTAAGCAACTAATGCATTGTGTAGTCATATTAAACACTTCAGGAAGATTGTTTCATATACAAAATACAGTTTCCTTCCAGCACTTCTGTAAGTTAACACACATGATCATGAGAAAAAAAAAAAAATAAATCCTGTGCATGCTTTCCAAGCATGCTATTAGTCCTTAAAGTTAGAGAGGGGAATATTTTTTATTTTTTTTCTTAAACATTGAATAAAGAAAATCACACCATGGTCAGCCACTTCCCTGGGCTATGTAGAATAGAATTCACAATTTTTTTCATGCTCTCCCACTGAGACTGGCATCATTACATGGAGAGCCTACTGTCAGCTACAATCTTCCAGAAAAGAAGAAAGGTAAGAAACCTGTGAAATTACTATAGCAACAGTAATTTGCTTGATCTCAGCAAAATACAGAGTTGTCATTTCACAAATGCAGTAAGCAAAACAGAAGTCTGATGCCCAGTGTTGCAATCTATCAATGGATGTGTCCTAGCTTCAATCCTTTAGACCACAGTGCTGTTCACATCTGTGTGACTGCAGACATCTATTGTTCCTTTAATATATACATAAGCTAAGAGTCCATGAGGTGAAAGATCAACTAGAAAACTGAATACAGCTGTTACAGAGTTTTTAAACCAAAAGAATTCATTATATTGTTGGTCTTCACATTTTACTTTATGCTACCATAACAAAGATATAAGATCAGCCAAAATTTTTATTCTTAATTCAAAATCACCAAGATACAAAGCCCAGAAAGCTTCCTCTGATACCTTGTTCTAGTATCTGACTACTGTCACACATTACATGCTCACTTTTTATGAGGCCTTGTTCCACCTTTGAATTCTGGGTACTACTAACTGACCTCTTTCAGCATCAGATGGTCCTCAGTGTCTGTACAAGGATGACTGCATAAAAAAAGTAATTCAGTCCACCATGCCAAGTCTAGCATTCTCTTGTGGACTGATCCAGTCATTATTTTGTTAGTGTAGGCCCATATGTTAGTTGAGACTCGAAATATCACCTTGTACCAAAAAGCCTATAACAGGATCAGTGTTCATGAAATCAACGGTAAGTGGTGAAAAACTTTCAGCTGTTCACTCAATATTAACTGCAGTAGAAGGTGAATTCAAATTTACATAATTTGAGCAATGTTCAAAAAGTAAGAGCAACCACATGGGTGACCTTTCCTTGCCATGTCTTTCAAAGCTGAGGCACATACTTGAATCTTTTACTGCTTCCCAGAGACCCTCCATAACACCAGTGGTCGTCAAGACACTTCTGCCTGCCCAGACCTCTGAACTGGAATTGAGACTACCTGGAAACAAATGTATGTAATCCTGTAGTGAAGTTCTGTGGGCTCAGGAAACGTGAAGGGACAACTCAGAGTATCCCAATTGCTTCACAGTTTAAGATAGCCATGATTTCTAGACACAGGAGACTGCCAAATTAGACAAAGTTAATATATAGTCACATAAGAGATCAAAACATTACTCACGTAGCTTTGCACAGAACACACTCATAGATGAATTTGTAATTAATCTCATAGCTGTGGCATCGTGTTACTACTGGCAGTTCTGGATGAATCATAGCTGATTTATTGGCATAGAACCTCCAGAATCGTCCATGTCCATCACGAACACCATTGATCAGCCAGGTGGCTGCATGGCAAGCCTCATGAACAAGTGTGTCTCGGAGACGATCTTGGGGCAAGGCAAACAAAAGACATTAAGATCAGTCAGATATGGGAAAGTAAAGACTTTCATCTTTGGTCACTACCTCAGACCCTGACCACCCTTCTCGGTAAATAAATGCTCCCCAATACTAAACATCCCCTGATACAGCTTTGTACCATTCCCATACATCCCATCAGTGGATACCAGGGAGATCAGTATCTCCCACTCCCATTTTCTCACGAAGCTGCAGAGAGCAATGAGGTCACCCCTCTGCCTCCTTTTCTCCAAAACATAAAAATCCAAAGTCTTTAGCTTCTCTTAATATAACATTTCTTCCAGCCCTTTCACCAGTGCATTCAAGGACCTACACATCCTTCCTAAATTGTGGGGCGCAGAACTGCACACAGTACTCAAGATGAGGCCATATCAATGCTGAATACAGTGTGATAATCCTCTCTTTTGACCAGCTGGTTATGGTCTATTTAATGCACCCCAGGACACAGTTGGCTCTCTTGGCTGCCAGGGCACACTGGTGATTCAAACTGAGCCTGCTGTCAACCAGCACCCCCAGATCCCTTTCTGCAGGCTGCTCCCCAGTCACTCCTCTCCCAGTTTATACTTGTGCCTGGCATTACTCCATTCCAGGTGCAGAAGCCAGTATTTGGACTTGTTAAATTTCATCCCATTAATCATTGCCCAATGCTCCCATCTATCTAGATCCCCTTGCAAGGCATCTTTGTCCCTCAAAAGAGTCAAAAGTACCTCCCAATTTGGTATCATTGGCAAACTTGCTAATGATGCATTCAACTCCTGCATCCAGATCTTTGATAAACATATTCAATAGGACTGTCCCTAGAATTGAACCCTGAGGTATACTGGTGTGTTCACCAGACACATGTAGCCCCATTCAGTATAAGACCTTGAGCTCTGCCCTCCAACCAGTTCTTCACCTAATGCACCATGAACCTGCTTTTCCCACAGTTGGACAACTTGTCCAAAAGGATGATGTGAGGGACAGTATCAAAAGCCTTAGTAAAATCCAGAAAAATTATATACACCTTCCTTCATCCACTAGGTGGGTGACCTTAACATAGAAGATATCTAACTAGTTGAACAGGACTTCCCCTTTTTGAATCCATGTTGATCATGCCTGATTGCATTATTCTTTAAATGCCTTTCAGTAGTACCCAGTATGAACTTCTCTGTAATTTTTCCAGTGAGGTTAGACTAACTGGTCTGTAGTTCCCTGGGTCTTCCCTCACATCTTTCTTGTAAACTGGAATAACATTGCTTAGCTTCCAGTCCTCAGGGACCTCCCTGGACTCTCATAAACTTTGCTAGATGATTGAGGGGGGCCTTGCATATACACCAGTTCCTTCAGTATTCTAGGGTGAATCTCATCAGGCCCAATGGACTTGGGAACATTCAGATACAGATGGTCCCTGAGAATTTCAGTTTCCACAAATGGAAAGTCACTGTTCCGACACGCATGGTCCTCTGACTCAGGGGACTGGATAGCCCAAGGTCTGTCAGTTTTATTGAAGACTGACACATAAAAACTACATTGAATGCCTCCGCTGATTCTGCATCACTATTAGTCAGATGACCATCTGTATCAGTCCAATGTATCAGTCTGATGTTTTCTTTAGACCTCCTCTTACTATTAATATACTTTACAGAGCCCATTTTGTTACCTGACACAACACTGGCTAGTTTCAACTCTAATTGAGCTTTGGTCTTTCATTTCTGCTCCCTGCACATATGAACCACAGCTCTGTAATTTCCTCTGAAGCATGACCTCCCTTCCAGAGATCATACCATTTCTTTTTCCTCTTGTGCTCCACAAGGAGCAACTTGTTCAGCCAAGCTGGTCTTCTGCCCTACTTGCTTGACTTCTGAAGCAATGGGATTCCCTGGTCCTGTGCTTCTAAAAAGTGCTGCTGACCAGCACTGATGGACTCCTAAGCTCTCAAAAGCAGATTCCCAGGGTATTCTGTTGCGTTTCTCAAATCAAATTTATTAAGCTTACTTCAAAATATTCTATTAATTACGGAACTGGTTCTTCTACAGTAACATTCAATTTCCCAAACTGGAGGGGATGAAGAAGAAATAACAGCTACAGCACCCACCATGTAACAGAACTTAACTTGGCACTGACCTGTCTTTATTCCAGCTTTAAATACTACCAAGAAGGTGGCTAGCTATGGTAGAAGAAAGACTTTTAGATTGCCCTTTTAGTACATACAGAATTAGAACAACCTTTAGGTCTTTGAATCAATAAGAAACATTAAAAAAATACTGCAGTTAGCATGAATACATCTCTGTTCACACATTTTGTAAATTTGCCCAGCCTCTTCAAAGGGTTGTGAGGAAAAGTATTACTATGAATGGATTTGTTTATTCAAAGTTATATGAAATTTCAAAGCAAAGACCAGTTTCAGATCTTTCGGGTCTCAGAATTATGTTTTTATCTCTAGAACTTGCTTTCTCAAATAAGAATCAGCATACCTTTTACCTACCTGCAGAGTCACAGACTCTTTCAGACAGTTCTATGCGAGCATAACGCTTTGCTTCAGGACCTTCTGTCTGCCCAGTTATGCAATATCCTGCTGTTTTTCTCATTTTCTTATTCCAGATTATTGCCATTTTCTCTGGTAACTTAAAAATAAACCAACAAAATACATCACAAAAAAAACCCCACCACAAAACAACCAGTAAATTTTTTTCCCTCCCCTACTGCTGTTTCTTCTTCTGGTCCTCTAGCTTCCCTGTATATTTCCTGCAAAGCCAGTACAGAATGTCTCTGTTAGACAACCATAAACAATAGTCTATGATCAGAAGTTCTACACCTTAATAATTTACAGATTAAGTATCATCTGCTTTGATTGTTCTGAACCCGCAACTTGTTATTTTAACTTGATGCACCCTCACACTGTGAGAGAGTAAATAATCACTCGTTGTTTATCCTCTGTGCTGCTCCTGATTTTGTAAGCCCTCATCATATCTATCTTGGTTAGTTCTGTTCTTTTACTAACACTTTTCTGTCAGCTATATTAGTTAATGAGCTTAAGTAAACAGTCCAACAGTAATACGTGCCAGTACAGGTACAGGACTGAAGCACCAGGGAGCAAAGTATTTTGCTGTCAGTAATAGTGAGCCTGTTCAGCTCAGCTTTCTGTGAAATCACCACCTCAGCCCGTCTTTGGTCAGCTCAACAGTATTTTCTCAGATGCACAGGTACATTTTCCTTCCTAAAGGAAAGTATTGAAATTACTGAGGGCAGCATCCTTCCTTTCAAGGATGCTTCTCAGCAAAAGAAGGTTTCCAGTATGCCAGAAGATGTAAAGGTCAAGACAAAATTAAACCTTCAATTTGAAATGCAATTTATAGCTTCAGGTTCACCCAAAAATGCTATTCAAAGGATAATCAGCTTTTTAATTTCTCCAGAACGGCAGATAGGAATATGCAATAGGAATGAATGAAGACTGCATGTAGCATGACTAAGCATGAGGCAACAGACACAACAAAGGCAAGTGCTTTCATCCATCAAGCTTCCTGCTCCCCAAGATACACTCTTACCACTTGCCTTTTATCAGCTGCAGGCAAGAAAGTTGTGCTACAACTAGCTACTGGGTAATGCTGCAGAGTTCACTAGTAAAAGCTGAATGAGCAACAGAGGCAGCAACAGAAACCTTCTTGTGGTGATGAGTTGATGACCATGCAGGTACTAGAAAATACAAAATTATAAACATCAGTCACCTCATCAAAGATGAAACTGATCCAAAGCCCTGCAGGCAGCAGTTTTGGACACCACCCAGGCTGCTCACTTAAGGATGGTACTTAAGCTGGGAGAGCAAGCCAAGCTGAAAACCTCTTTTAAATAAATTGCTTGAACTAATTCAAACATAAGCCACTGCTATAAATCTTAATTTTTACTAACTGAACTGGATAAAGAACATTAACATCAAAAAGTGAGGAGCAATATATTAGCCAGCATTTTAGAATTATTCTTTGTTTTGAAGCCAACCTTCTGCTCAAAGATGGTGCTATTATACAGACAGTAGAGCTTCTGGGTCAGGTCCTCTTTATTTTTCTTGAAATACTTCACATAGTGGGAAGTCGGGTTTGAAAGATCTTGCAAGAAACAGCCAGGCACTGAGCACATCCTGAACCTACAAGAAAAGCCATAAAGCAGTTTGGTGAAGCACAGAAATATCCCATGGAAAAATACTGGCCACTCTGTAGCCAATAAAAATCTCTGGGATGCTGCCACTGGCATAAACCTTTTCTGACTCTTCACGAGCTTGACCTCACAAGGCCAGTGAAGTGCATACACTTTATAATATATTCTTCCCCCTTCAGGGACGTGAAGGAGCAGAACTGTTGCAATAGTTCTGTAGTTATTTGATTAATTCACAAAACTAGATTATACTAAGTAGGAAAAAATGGTGGCTCAGATCTCTGTGACACAGTGAGCCAGAACTACATGAAAACTTGATCAATATAAGAACAGTCCTGACAAGATAACCCACAATAAAGGTGTATTTTCAGAAACATAGTCAAAGATGTTCTGAGAATCCTCAGGAATTTATTCAGGGAAAGCAAAAAGTTAGGATTACTAAGTTCAATACTGCAGCATTCTGACAAGGTATCTTTGAGGACATCATTTAAAGGCTTTGCATTGTTATATACAATTATAAAATGACTAAAGGAAACATCACATAACTAAAAGGCAGAATAAAGAAATATTAAAAAAAGACTACATTCTTCTGAAACACTTAACTGCATCTATGTGTAGAAAAAGAAACACAAACTCTGCTGTTTACAAGGATACAGGTCAAAAATATCAAGACAAGCTTGTGAAAAGGCATGGATTATTAATTGAATCAGTTTTGATTGATTAGAGGCTGGCGGCTAGAGACATAGAATCTCTAAGGCCAGTACACGTTACAAGTATGCTGTGCCAAGATAAGGTACAGCAAGAGAGCTAACATTTACAAAGAAGATTTTACATCTGTCAGATTTATTTGTCATTGGTTCCTCTAGGGGGAGTTTAGCTTATATTCTCCCTGGCATAGCCAAGACTGAAAGCTTTGATTTCCAGGTATTTAACCACTAACTGCTGAATTAGTAGCAGAAGTTTCTAGGTACCGGAAAGAAAAAAAAAAAATCAGAATGTCACCCTAGGCAAAATGCTTCACAACTCTTTGTCCATCTAGAATGGTCCTAGAGCATAGTAAATATGGAGAAACACTCACCTTTTCTCCTTCTTTGCTGATTGTGAACAACTGACCAATTTGTTCCTAGGCATTATTGCAGAAACACTGGAAGGTGCTTCTGGAAGTGAAATGGATTTTGGCTTCGGTGTCCTGACTCCCTCCCCTTTCAAAGACTGGCCATTTTCACAGGGTGACTTGATGTTTTCTGGTTCAACAGAAAAAGTCACAGTATTAGACACCATCAAAGAATCAGGAGCACAGCTGTCAGCAACCTGGTAGCAGACAACTGTGAAAAAGTCAAATATTGAATCCCAGCATAGACACTCTCACTATGTATATTTGAATGCAAAGGCTTTTATGACTGATAGTGTGATAATTTCCAAGAATTACCATTCAATGAAGAAATAGCAGACTCCAAACTTTCAAATGTGACCTCACTCTGATATTTCTGTGACATTCCACCAATTCAAAATACATCACCAGCACATCAAGAGCAGTAGTGCAGAGATGTTGAACAAAATAATCATCCCAACCTCTCATGTACTGTAAGTCACATTGTTTGTTTCACACACAAGTTCTGATCAGATGTCTATTACCCGAGTCCACATCTGAATACACTGCTAAAATGACTGACCCTCATACCAGAAATCAAGAACTGCTTCAAGGTTTGCACTTCGAGCAGACATCCTCTCTGCTAGCTTTTCTATAACTCTTGATTTGACTTGTCTTCTTTTGTTATTCAACTATACAGAGAGAAGGCAATGCGTCTACCAGCTAAATTCTAGAAACATGTTTTATAGATCACATTGACATATTCCAAAATTAAAAATAAATATTGTTCTTTCCCAGGGCATATTTCTATGCTGTCAGCCACTGTCTTTCATAGATTTACTTGCCCTGAACAAGGGTGCCTTCCTGAACACTGACTCTGTGTGCTTTTCTAGATTTGTTTTCACCTGCTTTTACTCAGCAACAGCGCTCTGCTCCCTTTGCAATCTTTCAGTTGGAGCTCACTTCAGTTAGTCAAAAGAGCGAAGGATCTACCGATCTAGGAAATTCTCATTATAAATTGCATTTTAGATAAAATAATTTATAAAACCAAGTACTAAATTAACAGCATCTAAACTGCTCAAAATTTCAGCCAGAATGACAGATTCACATAAACTTCTGTAATACATTAAAAAAAAGTTACCATCATTCAAAAACACTAGCTAGATCTGTTTTCAGAATAATTTTAAAAACACCTACAATTACATGAATTATAAAAACCAAAAAATAGTGGGAAACAGAAACCTTGATACCACAAGACTAGTAGAATTACTTTTCAGAGTGCTCAGAAGAATCATTTATAATTCCATTAAATTGCAAGATGCAAGTTGCTTCTACAGCATATGCCATGCATGAAAATAACTGAGCAATTAGCACTACCATTGCTGCCACTAAGTAGTTTGCAAGTTAGCAAAGAACAATTGCTTATATACTATGCTTGGAGGGTTGACAGTTTTACCTGTACTTAAGATTGGCTTTTGGGCTATACTTTGTTTTCTTATCTGTTCCATTAATGGTTCAAATTCATCATCTGAATTATCTGATTCTACTTCTGTATTTTGTCGCAGTGCCACAGTTGGCACTTTATTTTCTGTACTCTTTGCACAGCTTCTTCCTTTCTGTCTAACAAGTAAGTCTGGACTGCCTCTGGAAATTGATTCTTTCAGATTTTGTGGAGGTGGGAGTTTCATGCACCACCAACTGTCTTTCATGTCTTTCGCTCCCTCTTTTTGGTAGTCATGCCATGAACTTTCTACAAAGACAGAATCTTCAGTGTCACTTGAAGCTTCTTGATACTGCAATTCTTGGCAGCAAGTGTTTTTCTTCCCAGAAGACATCAATTTCTTTGGGGTCTGAAGATCCTTCTGTACTGCAATTCAAAAGAAACAGCTTGAGGTTTTGGTACTTTTATTTAGAAGACCTGTGTCTGTCTTAACACAAAAATACCTTGAAAGATAGGAAAACACAAAGAATAAAGATATCATTGTTCATTGTTAGGCCTGTTCATTTACCATCATACTAAATAGAAACTCACTGAAAATCATATTAAGTGTACCTTAAACCCCATCAGCCGCCAGGCCTAACAATTCTGAACAGGAAGCTAATGCTGGCAAATCTTCATTCACAGAACCACAGAACAGTTTGGGTTAGAAGGGACCTTAAAGACCATGTAGTTCCAACCTCCCTGCCTTGGGCAGGTTTAGTAACCAGGTTGCTCAAAGCCCAGTCCAACCCGGCCTTGAACATTTCTAAGGAGAAGGCATTCACAGCTTCTCTGGGCAACCCATTCCAGTGGGTCACCACAGTCAGAGTAAATAATTTCTTCCTAATCTAAATCTACCCTCTTTATTTTAAAACTACTAACCCTCATCCTATCACTACAGTCCCTAATAAAGAGTCCCTCCCCATTTTTCCCCATCTTTCAGAACAAGGCTGAACATTTCATATTAAAGTTTTACAAAACCACCAAGTGAAGGGTGACTTAAAAAATGCTGTCTTGGCTCATCAGACCATAACCTACAGCACAAAGTGCACACCTGCTAACAAACAAGATTTCTGACATCTCAGATTTGACCTATCAAGATCAAGGGATCATGCAAGATCTATTGGTAACCTTTTTTTTTAATGATGCTTCTGGTCCACACTGCTTCCCCCATTATTCCTTCAGAAAGCATTGCACTAATGTTTCACAGTCTGTAGGTGGCATATGTGTTTCATGGCTGACATTCGCACCAGTTGCAAGAGATACAGCCCTTTTTGATCAGAGGGTGGAGATTCTCCAGGTTCATATGAGACTGTTATACCTCATCTACTAGAATTCTATCACCTGATCACTGGCCTAGTGGCAGTATCAGAATTCCCAAGCCCTGTTCACTTCTTCCAAAACAAGTCTACTTGCTCGTATCAGTAAGAAGTGCATCAGCTAGCTGTAGTCAGTCTTTGAATGTTAGTGAACCAAGACACTTCCCATCCACTGGGGAAAACACAAACTAGAGTCACAGATTTCCAATTCCTTCCAACACCTTCCACTAGACCAGGTTGCTCAACACCCAATCCAACCATTTTTTGAACACATCCAGTGATGGAGCATCCAGAACTTCCTTGGGCATCTTGTTCCAGTGCCTCACCACCCTCATAAGTGAAAATCTTCTTCCTAATTTCTAATCTAAATCTACCTTCTTCTAGTTTAAACCCATTATCCCATATCCTATCGCTACAAGCTCTTTTACAAAGTCCCTCACCAGCTTTATTGTAGCCCCCACTTCAAATACTGGAAGGCCACAATAAGTTCTCCCCAGAGCCTTCTCTTCGTCAGGCTGAACAACCCCAATCATTTGCTCAGACAAAGCACTGAAATCCCTGAAATCATGGTGTGCCAGTGTCTTCTAGCCAGTATTAACAGGATTATTGACTAAAGAAACTCCACATTAAAGGACCCTATCTGTGGCTCTGCAAAACCCACAGGCAGGACTGGTCTGATTGCCAACATCTGTATGAAACAAAATCTTAACAATTATTTCTTTTTTCAGTGTCTTTTGGCCACAAAATGAGTTGGTACAGCCACAGGAATGCTGCTTTGCATATCTTAAGTCCTTTCTCCACAGTGATCACCCCAGATTTGCAGCTCAGTCTAATCAACCATGAGTTGCTATTCTTTTTACAGACCCAAACACTAGCAAATAGCATCTGCACACCTACATCAATGCTTCAAAATGTACGTGTGTCAGAACAGTATTACCATGCTTTCCTCTGCAACCCCTGAAAAACAGAAAAGCCTCTCCTCTGTTATCCTCACGGAAGACAGAGTGTTCTTATGTTTAACAAGCTCTCTCAAAATTTATGAGCTCATCAACAAATCTATCTTTCCACCCATTAAAATGGATGAAAAGATATTTACTGTTGTAAATATTTACTAAATGTTGTAAATATTTGCTAAATATTTACATATCTACTGTTGGATAATTACTCACTATTCTTAGTTGTGCTCTCTCTCACTTTAAAGTCATCACCCAAGCTATCAGTTAAGTCCTTCAAACTGTAAAACAAGCAAATAATTTGTAAAAAAGGTAGACATAAGCAAAAAATTAGAAGAATAAGTTTGTCTTACTAAAAAAGCCACACAATATAACATTATCAGTTGATCACAGCAAATGTTGCCAAATACATCCATTAATAGGAATGGCAAGAGCACATACACATCCCATTTCACATGGGACCTGAATATACAGATTGAACACATAACAGTTATTCTGTCTGTCTTCATTCTTATGCATATTTATCGGCCTAAGAATCACTAAAATTTCTGATCATTTTTCTATACTATATTCCTAATAGTAAATGTGCTATAAAACTAATATATAGACACTGAAATGTCATTAACTACAGCACCCACCTTGCATCTGACTTTTTAGAAACAGATTTGGGAGTTTTCATTCTAGATAAAACTGAAACAATAAAACATTAATTAAGAATGAGGTTCAGTTTATTTTGTTACACATTTTTTTAAGAAAAAAAGTTTGCAACTAGTAAAAATTTGGTCTAAAGTCTTAAAAATAAAAACAAAGAAAGAAAAAAATCCAAACTAAAAATTACAAAAAAAACAAACCTAGGAATCCTTTACATACAATTTTAACTCTCAATTTCTCAAAGCTCACAGCAGCTTTCTAGCATTTACTTCATTATTTGATCCTTGACCAGCACAAAGCTACATAAGTGTTATGTATCTTGCAGTATCCAGTATAGCTTCCTTATATATGTGGATCAGTGGGGGTGAAATTGAATGGCTTTATCAACATTTTCTCCAAGCATTTTAATGACTGCAAGTAGTAATTTTCACACTGCAAAGAAGTGTCCATCTGCCTGTTCCACTAAGTGACTCCAACAAAATATCCAAACAAAATGGTTAATAACAAAACCCCGCTGCAGAACAGCAATACAATACTTCTAGGAAATACATATGTTGTAAACACTCCAGGAATACTATGTTGACTGCTAAACATGAAAACATGGTTCGGCCAACAGTAACTACCCATGTCTTAAGTAGTGGCTCTTAACAGATTATCAGAAATACCATCAAAATTTCACATACCATCATCATGAGATATTCAGGAAAGTTGAAAAGAAAAAAAAATGCATTAAAGCCTAGATCAGGCTGCAGAGAAGACCAAAAACTGTCACTTCTTCAGAACATAATGGGCCAAAATAGCAGTAAAGGACTGCTTGTCCTCACACTCTGAAGCTGCATACATGACTTCAATGGGATTATCAACTTTTGCACTACGGCATAAGCCCCAAACCAGAAGATAGGTTTGCTTGATAAAGCTTTTATGACTGATCAGTAGATTCTGCTGCCAGGAAAAACAGCTGAGCTACACCCAAATGCTACTCTGAAAGCACACTAAGTTAAAAAGCATAGAATGGGCCTGAGGGTTGTCCTCACTGAAGAGCACAAAGCATAGTGGGGAAAGAATAAGACCTTGAAGCTCAAAAAGTATTTGGAGCAGGAAGTTATTCTCTGTTTTAGCACCTAGTATTCTTCACCACTACCTTTGCTACAAAAGTAGTAAACACAGCTGCTTTCCAAGCCACCACATCAAGGTGACTTATTGAAGTACAAATGGCCAGCAGCCAGAAGATTTCCCAGATGATCATAAACACAACAGTGTTTCTAGACCACAAAGCAGCACCAAACTAATAAGGCTGACAGCTGGTCACAGGAAACCAAAATTTACAGAAAAAAAATTATTTGCTACTTAACAAATCAATTCTCTTTAGTTTCTTGTCTCTTAGAACATATTTTAATTTTACTCTCTCCTACAACTGTCATCACCATAACAATAGTATAGCTTTGCAAATACTTTGATTCAAGCCCCAACGAGTTACTCTCATGTACCTTCCATACCAGAGCTTACACATGATTTTGGCCTCAACAGCCTCTCGGATGGAGCAGGCAAAAATAGAGTAGAAAAAACTACTGGGGAGGGGGGGGAATACAAAAGCAAACAAAAATAAATACAACCAAACCCCAAACAAAACCAAAACAGACTGTCAAATATTTATGTTTAAAAAAATTACATAAAAGTGGAAAATTACCTGATGAATGAACAGTATTGAAATACTTATCAGATCCAAAAGCCCAGGGATGGTGCAGGAACTATACACGCAGCACATTTTAATTCAACTATTCAGTAAGTAAAGACTTGACAACACCTTCTCATTTACTATTTCATTCATGTGGCACTGAGTTGGAGCACAGCATGAGCTCTAAAGTAATGGAAATCTACATCTGGACTAACACAAGAGCAATACATAAAAGCCAAAAACAGATACAACTTGTTGTCCTACCATTTCTACCATTTCTACCATTTCCGTTCAAATGTCAAACGGGCAATGAGGAGCATACTGCAAGATTCACAAACTTTAAATTTAAACAAGTCCGAAAAAAACTCAAGATGTAGTAGCGCCATTTATCCATCTGAGGAATGAGCTAAACAATTCTTGCAACAGAAAAAAACCTGTCTATTCAACTATCCTAGCACAAAATCATAGACATAATGGCTATTACCAAAAATAAAAATATTGTACAAAAATAAAAATTTTGTACATAAAGATAGGAAACTACACACAGCAGATGTAAAACTTAGTAGTCAATTCCATCTTACAAAGCTCCTGAGACAATATGAAAAGCTAGAAGCATCCCTCTGACTGGTGAAGACTCATGCAGCAAAATCCACGACATCGAAGAGGAAATTCTGAGTAGTTTAAACATATGTTTGGAGCATTAACTGCTTAGAAAAACTGTTTATTCAAAGATAGTCCATAGGCTAAGAAGGAAGCAAGTGAATGACAGGGAATACATAAAATTAAGTCAATGAAAAAGCAATGCAAGGCAAAAAAGCATCCAAGGTTGAGACACGAGACTAAAGAACACTCACTGTATCATAAAGCTACCAGCACTGCACTGCTAGGAGAAAATGTACTTTGCAGCAGGAGAAATGAAAGTAAGTCCTGTGTAAAAACTACTTCACTATAACTAGAAAGAAACGTGTCTAGAAAATAAACTAACATGTGCTATTACTTACACATTTCAAATTCATCATCACTGCTGGAAGAGAAGTACAGAGGATAGCTGCAAAAAATGAAATGCGGCATAGTATCAAAAACATTAGGTCAACAGCAAGTAGATCTGCATCTATACTGGTCTGAAATACCGGTGAACACTGAGAACGAACACATATTGAAAAAAACATCTCAAATAGGCTGAGCCTTTTAAAATTACTTAGATTTTTAATACACAAATTAGAATACTTACATTTGTTACAACCATATATGTTCAGTACATATTGATGGGTACAGCACTTAGGTCACAATCACATGCAAAGCATGGAGAAGAGTGACTGGAAAGCTGCCAGGCAGAAAAGGACCTGGAGGTGTTGGGTGACAGCCAGCTGAACATGAGCCAACAGTGTGACCAGGTGGATGGCCAAAAAGGTCAACAGCATCCTGGCTTGTATCAGAAAAAGTGTGGCAAGGATAACCTGGGAAGCAATTGTTCCCCTGTACTTAGAACTGGTGAGGCCACATCTTGAACAGTGTGTTCACTTATAGGCCCCTCACAACAGGAATGACACTGAGGTGCTGAAGAATCTGCAGGGTCTAGAGAGCAAGTCTGACAAGGAGTGGATGAGGGAGTTGTTTAGTTGAAGAAAAACAGGCTCAGGAGGGACCTTATCACTTTTTACAAATACCCGAAAGGAGGATGTAGCAAGGTGGGTGTCTCCCAAGTAGCAAGTGACAGGATGAGAGAAAATGGTCTCAAATTAGTAAAAAAAGTGTCTTCACTGAAAGGGTTATCAAGCATTGTAACAGACTGCCCAGGGAAGTGGTTGGGTCACCATCCCTGGAGATATTTAAAAGACACGTAGATGTCACTAGTGGCATAGTTTAGTGGTGAACTGCTCAGTCCTGGGTTCACAATTGGACTCAAATGACCTTAAAGATCTTTTTCAACCTGAACATTCTATGATTCTAATATTCAAGTACTAATCAATCATTCGCAAAATCTGAAAGATGGAACCATTTGGAGACACAAGCTTAGGACATTACATTGGTTTTAGTTCCAAGCTGTCATCAGAAGTCTGAAAGGACAGAAAGCTGCTCATCTTACAAACAGTATACAATCACATACAAGAACACTATACTATATTAAGCCTGGAACCTCAAAACATGCAACAATGAGAAATAAGCTCTGTGAACTTTAATATGAGTGCCATGAATATTTCACAAACTGCAGTAGCTTTCACATATTAAGATGGAGAATAGCTGCATTACCACCTGGAGTGCAATTCCCATGTAAATGTAGATGCAAGCCATAATACTCTTACCAAGTTATTTATTTCATTTTCTGAGAAAACGAAAACACTGACAACTTGAAAAATACAACATTACTTAAAAATATGAAGACAGCTTATTTTAATCACATTGAAGTTACTTAAAGACTATACTTCTGAAACATGCTAATATCTACCAATTATCATAAAACAATTGAGGGCATAATCATTAAAACATTAAAATATCTGCAAGGTTTATACGACCTATAAAAACAACGAAGGACACGATGACAGATGGAACGGTGCTGCTCCCCCACCAAGCACCACCTCACCTGCCGCCCCGTTGGCCTCGGCTCCCCGCGGCCACGCTTCCTGGGCTGCGTCTGTCTGAAACCAAACTGCAGTAAGAGTCACCACCGCACGAGTCTGAGGGCCTGCCGCCGAGACGTCCCGCTGCCCCGTTCCGCCTCTGCCGTTGACCGTGACGGTAGGGCTTCTGCCGCACCGCTGCCCATTCCATCCCTTACCACCCTTTAGGAAAAAA